>CM040751.1:6839580-7119580 GCA_022829145.1 Albula goreensis
GGCTCTGTCTCAAAATCACTTGGCCTCATATGGGGAACCCCTCGAGGTTCGGTCCTTGGTTGGTCCTCCACTGTTCTCCTTCTACACTAAACCCCTGGGCTCCATTACCTCTTCCCACGGCTTTAGCTATCGCTGCTACGCAGACGATACGCAACGGTTTCTCACCTTTCAACCTGTGGAGATGGATGTTGCAGTACGCAGTGTCTCTGCCTGGATGACGAGCCATTGTCTCAAACTACATCCATCCAAAACTGAACTTCTGTACTGACGATCCTCTCAATCACCTTTGCTAACACAAGGGTGTCTTCATCCCAAACGGCAAAAAAACCTTTTGAGTACTTTGGACAAGGACTTATCCTACTCATACCATACTGCATCTGTAGCTCGGTCTTGTCGCTTCAATCTTTACAGCATCCGCAAAGTCCGTCCTTTTTTCTCCTTGCAGGCTGCCCAGCTCATTGTGCAGGCCTTTGTGCAGTCCTGACTGGACTACTGCAACTCGCTCCTTGCTGTTCTCCCAGCTTATGCCGTTAAGCCACTCCAGCTCATTCAGAAGGCTGCTGCTCAACTGGTATACAATCAGCCAAAATACTCTCAGGTCAGGCCTCTCCTTGTCTCCTTCCACTGGCTTCCTTTAGCTGCCAGGATAAAATTCAAATCTCTGGTCCTTGCCTATGGTGCAGCAAGAGGAACTGTATCTAACCTTTCACACCTGCAAGACCCGTGCAATCTGAAACCTCTGGTCGCCTGGCCCTTCCTTCCCGAAAGGCTACCTCTTCTAGGTCACACCACTTTTTCATTCTGATCCTTAATTGGTGGAATGAACCCCCTGTCACTAAGTTTATTACACCGGCTGTTCAGCTCATTGCATGCACCTTTATAAGTCGGTCTGGGTAGGAGTGTCTGCAAAATGCCTAATTGTAAATGTAAGGTCCACATCAATATTGGGATACACAGGGCAGCACTTGATATAGAGGAAATGACACAGGATGCTAAGAACATTTAAAGTCAAACCACTTCACCATAACCCTGGTCCAGAAGAAATGGAGAATATGGTCAGCACTGTAGATCTACCACAAAAACCGATGCCACTACAACTTTGTTTGACACTATGAAAAATCGTCATAGTAGAACCAAATCTGGAACCTTTGGTAGTGAATGCACTGCATTGATTGGAGGGGAGGCTGGTGCTGTCTGTTGAGCAAAGCATGTTCTCAAAAATATGAGCAAATGCATGTATAATCGTACGCATTCTGTGGCCGTGCACATGAATTCCCATGGAAATTCCATGAAATCGCTGTGGGATGCAGAGAAATCTCCACGAACGATCGCTCGTGTAAGACCTATACCCAGACCAGGTTATCCTTCCACGAGAAAGAAGAAATTTGAAGAGAGCTTGTGGTGCGACAAACCAACAGTACTTTCCGCGTCCTTGAGATTGCGCTTGGTCTAAAAATAATACGGATGAGCCAAGAGTGAGGTTTTTTCTAGCGGCAAAATACCATGCAAATCCAGTGACCCCGCAGGCGCCGCGGTCGTGCTGATTCACCATAAGTAGTCATGCTCTGGTTCCAGAGTATTCGAGTTTATTTTTGTCTTGTTTTTGTAGGTTTATAATCCAATTACTCCTCGGAGGCAATGTCCATAAGGTAATATGACCTGGGGTGTTTGCCTTATTTTAAAGGTTCTACGACCCTTTGAGACAGGAAGTCTCAAATGAATAATACAACAGATAACCCAAAACATCAGAAACACGGCAGCCGTGTGGACGTCCTTGTACTTTGAATTGCAAAAGCAACTGAACTGAGCTGCCACTATTAGCAAGAGCAAAAGGGATACTTTTCCGGTTAAATTGAGCAAAAGAGGAGGACGTCATTTTTTAGCATTTATTTGATGTGTCATACAAAAGCACAGCAACCCAAAACATTGTTCCATTGATTATAAGATAAGTGCAATGACTGCAGAGAAACACAGGAGAATATCAGGCAAACTGCACAATTTCACAGGGAATCAGAACCCCACCACCTTTGTCTAAACAGTCTCTCAGCTACATCCAGTGTGGCAAAGGTAAGTAAGAAACCGCCAGCTAGCTCATTGAAACAGCAGCTCTTTGCGTTTTAACTTTTTAGAAGATCCCTTCCAAACACTCATCCCTCATCTAAATATGGCTGTTTGCGGGCTGGCGTCAATTACGTAACGAATCTTAGCTGATCACCCACAAATAGTAAAAGATAAGATGTGCACGTAACAAAATAACGCCACTTATTTGGGGTCTCAGTAAATTGACTCCATATTGGGGAAAAGCAAAACATCATCAGTTCAATACCAGACTAAACCAAGGGAGGCAGTTTGGTATAATGGTACAGGAATGGGTGTGTGACAAAGTTAACTCTGCTGCTGTTGTACCCTTAGCAAAAGTTATTCACCTGAATTGCTTCAGTGAATATACAGCTGTATAAATTAATTGGATAAAAACGCACATTGTGTAAGTTACTCTGGAAAACGTTACTGTCTCCTATATGGCTGAAATGTAAACGTATCTGGCACCAGCTCGCATTCCAGATTCTCTTTGTCTTAAGCCAACAGACAATGATGCAAGTGTGTGCACAGCATGTAAAGTAGGACGGATGTCTGTTTACCATTATTTAGACTACATTAGCACAAGCTATATTTCTTTCACGGGTCTCTTTTTGTCTTTACCAAGCTACATCAGCTGTATTCCCAGGAGCATGCAAATAAAAATGTTCTTTGCTTTATCATTCATAGTTCAAGGTTCAAACGTCATCTCTGATTAAATCATCTGAAAATGTATGCATTTAATTATCTAAATTCTGTTTGCACAAACGGTAGGCTAACGTGAGTCAGTGTTGTTTTTCTTTAACAGTATCGAAATGCTATTAATAAAAAATGTCTCTTTGAGAAGCGCATTTCGCTGACTCCTTGACTGTGTCCGAAATGGCTCTATTCGCTATATAGCGCACTACACAGGAAGTCAGACTAAAGCTGATCTATGGGCCTGATCTCCTATATAGTTTGTTTTAGGCAATAGTGAGTTGTTTTGTACACAGGCATTCTTTTCCCAACTTATAAGAGTTCTTTTGGGAAAAGTAATTTGGGATCAGCAGCTCACGGAGGTTCATGACCCCTGTGGTTTCCGCAGTAGCCAATGACATCGCAGTATCTCAGGAATTGGGCTGTTTACACAATTATAGAATTACTCCTTTATCTCTGAGCATTTTACTCAAAAATAATGACACGCCCGCTCCAAAATCAGCAGAGTTTACCCCACACAGCATGCTGTGGTGCTTCACAACAACTCTAATCCCAGCAGGTACTCAACAGGGCCATAGGAGGAAGCAGCATATTTCCAATTAAACTGAATCTAAACACAAAAAGAATAACTGAAATCATTTGAATCATAGTGTTTTAAGACTTATTTTTTTACTTTGTCTTTTCTTTCTTGGGGATTTAAAGGGCACAATTGGAAATTCAATTGGTCAAATTTAAATAAAGATTAAATAAAAATGAGACAGAGAGAGATGTATACCTTCTAGTCACAGCAAAAATTGACTAGAAGATATATTTTGAGTGAAGTGGACCTTGCAGGCTTTAAATCAGTGATTTTCAAACTGTGTGTAAACCCATTATACTATGTTTACTGGTTTCTATTACAGCCAATTTCTTTATCAGTTAAGGTTGTTGAAAACTGCTCAGTTCCTGCAAATGTCTGTATCCCACAGTCTCAGGAGGAGGAGGCCATTCAAGCGTGACCCCTCTGTTTCTTGTGAGGACAAGCCCTTGCTTCTATCCACGCTGCAGATGCAACTTCAATTACAGACTGACAAAACCGAGGAACACAAATCAGCATATGAACGATTCACAAAGCTTGCATGTTTTTTTAAGCATAGTCTCTATTCTTCCCCAAGAAGGCTGTGCTGATTGTTCCCTAGCCAGTGTGGACCCTCAGCCATGGCCAGTAATGGTGGGGGTGGGACTTGAACACACAGGCACCGGACCTACATCTGCACCATGAAGAGCTGCTGTCACTCCTTGAGACTCCCACGTTGGGTGAGAGGGGCTGTGATTCACAGCCCTGTCAGGAGTGGCTGCTAGAGAACCAGCAAACCGAACCAGGTTACCCCCCATCTTTCCTCTAAGGAGGCTGCGCCATATTGCAGACCTCTGGCCATAGCCGGTAATGGCACAGCTGGGACTTAGACACACAGCTAGGGCTCACATCTGCTTCCACTTTCTTACTGCCAAAGCCACCCAGAGGCACAGGGCTGTGATTTTTAATCTGTTCTGAGATCAGTGATTAGTGACCTTCCTGGTCAGAGGGATGAGGCGATATAGAGCGGGGGGTTTCACAACCTTACCCGAGAGGAGCCAGTGTGGATTCAGCCTTTGTTCTATCAGAGCACCAAAACACCTGGTAATCAATTATTTGACTCAGGTGTTTATTGCTGGAATAGGACAAAGCCTTTGCAGGACAAAGCCCTACAGACATGACAATAAGACTGGAGACAGAGAAGGGTCTGAGAATGGCCAGCATTCAATCCATGCATGTACATAAAAAAGTAAATGACTTGAATTCAATCAACGTTTGTCCTTAACTTAAAGGGTTCCTGTTTATGTTAACCAAATCAGTTTGACAAGTTCAGCGATAATGAAAATTAAGTTGCAAAACTTACGATGCTCTTGTGAATAAAAAGGATAACACTCAATTGTAAGTAAACGTTAAGGACAAATGTTTAATGAATCCCAGCCCATGTCTCTGAGAAGCAGCAGTCCTCTTCCCTTTGTTTTTGCAGTTGCAAACTGGACCTGATTTTTGCTTAGAAATAAATCTCACAGCTCTGTTCTCCAGCTCATGCCCCTGTTCTTTGGTGTAGAGTATGGAACGGACGTGACCAGAAACACAACTCGAATTTCACATTGTGCATAGACCAGCCAGAGAATATACATACATATATCCTCATATATCTTTCAGTGACTTCCTGTAGAACATTCCCAAGCTGGTACAGGACTGATTTTATTCATTGTTCTGTGTTATGACATTTTAAAAAACAGAAAATTACATGCACGGCCTAATTAGTTGAGGCGTGGGGCAGAGGGATCCGTAATAAATCTTGCAACAATCAATGGACTCCAATGCACATCTATACTGGGTGTGACATACAATGTTAAAATCCCTTGGGTTTTTCATCTGGTTTAATTTCAAATGGTGCCCACACAGCCATATAGAGACTCAATTATATCACCTCATTGCTGGTAACTATGTGTCATATGTAGGCAGTGAAACACAGTGAGCAGATAAGCATAATGATCTATATTTAGTGTCCTAGAAACAAGGTATGGGTAAAGAGTATGGGTCAAAAAGTGTAATGGGCCTGTATCATTACAATAAATCTCATAATACATAACAGTATCATGTTACATAATTTCACAAAATGACCAAAGAAGAAAAAAAAATAATGGAATACCTACACGGAAAAATGTACAGAGAAAAAACATTTGAATACACAAGAGACTGCATGGAGAAAACACGATTTAAGAAAATGTCCAGCAACAAAATCCTGTTTCATGCCTGAGGGTCACAGAGCATTTGTACTGCAAAATTGGGAGTTTTAATTCGCTCGGTGCCAGGGTATCTCAAGGATCAGTCTCAAAGCTGAGACTTTATGGCAAGCTTTCATGAAGCACGCCGCTACTGGGGTCCACTGGTCTTGATTTCTGGCCCCTGTGTCCTGCGACTAGAGATACAGGGGTCATGCTGTGATTGAAACCAGAGCCAGCAGGGCTTGGTTGCTATTGACTGTTGTGTGCTGTAATGTTTCTAATACTTCTTCAGAAATATATGAAGGAAAATATTGTTCTTGCTTCTTACTGCTGAAGTTGCTTGGCTGTTAACATGAAGATATGCCTGGCAAAGAAGACTGGCATTTTCCCTACAACCTATTACGTCAATTTGACTGTGTAAGCTATGTCATCTTATACATTAATTAGACATAAGCTCTTACCCTTAATTTCAAAACCAGGTCATCCATACTGTCATGGCTTGTTCAGCAAATCACAGTGGTTTCATTGGGAGACAGAAAAAAGTCTCTGAAAACCAATGAACAGTGACAGAGTAGGAAAAAATGATGTCAAAAGGAAGGGTGTAATGTTTCTATCAGTTTCAAACTCAAACCTGACCCAGATCTCACACCTAATGTTGATACAGTTGTAGATGAAGTAAAAATACTGTTTTTCATACGCCCTCATCCATCCTGTTAACAGATTTGTAGATGTATGAGTCATAGTAATACAGCACTATACAGTAGTATCAGACACATGGAAATTGAATTGGGCAGAGTTGTTTTCCTGCATGTCTGTCAGGATATATTGCTGCAGTATGTGCTACATCACAATACAAGGATGATGATACAGTGTATATGATGACACTTTGCATGTCATGATTCACACAAAAGCTCTCTACTGCATCTTACAAATCTAAGGACATAAGCTCTGGATGGCTCACTCTGTTAAGCCCTTATTTCAGTCTAAGGTAAGCCTTCACAGGTTGAATCAGCTATCAAAGGTATGTGGTACCAAATTTGTACCATGTCAATACTGGGTGTTGCTGGCAGCCCTACAAGGGGACGCATGATTGGACATAGGCCAAAGAAGGAGGGATTTAATTGGTGGGATGACAGTGTGGCATTACTCACAAGGGAACCCTGCTGGTTAATCGGGGGCCAACGGTCTGTCTGCACAAAGCTGCACATGACGGAACATTCATATCTGTAACTTACACCTACAGCTGAATTTTTAACAGGCTAACTAGGTATTGAACATACAGTACTTATAAGTACTACAGTTGAGAGCTCTGGGAACACATCATGAGGCTTTGACAGAAAAGAGAGGCCATTTCTGATGACATCAGGGGCAGAATAGCAAGGCACCTACCAAAACACTGGCCCCACCATGTAGTCGGGCAGCAAAAGAGAAAAGGAATGGGTTACGTGTCACGCTAACTGTATTTCCCCGGTGAAGCGGATGAGAACTGCATTGGTCCTGAGTGCCAAAGGCAACTTTTGCTCTATTTTGACTCTGATGGCACGACCTAAAGGTCAAACAAAGTAGATCCAAGCAGCCCTCACCCACTGGGCCATCCTGACCTTTCTTTCAACTCCAAATGCCACACGTAGACATTTCCATATATCTTCTATCTATGGACCCAGTGTGGTGTGCAAGTCCGTGAAGGGTTTTGGGTCAGGGACCTGAGATGTGTGAGTATCGTATGTGGGTGGTATGTTTGCAGATACACAGCCTCATACAGGGCTAATGCACCCGCTCTTAACAACAAAACACCGCTCTGTAAGAGTTATAGTAAGAAAATGCTACATAATGTAAGATACAGTACAACTTCATCATGAAAATAGTGATAATTCTCCAGACATTAAGGCATGTAGCAGTGGATCATAGCCAAGGCACCTTCCATAGCTGGGTACTCACATAAATAATTTAGTTTCAGTACCCTGCTCAAGGGCACAATGGTGGTACCTAATCTGTGAATCACACTTGCAGCCCCCTCCTTACAAGCCCAGACCCCTCATCATTACAATACACTGTCACACCTCTCATTCTTATAATTAGCAATTACAGCAATTAGCAGCAGCATTGAGCCTATTTTATACTTCCCAAGAAAACCAACATTTCTACATTATGACATCATCTGATGGTGTTTTTCTTCAGCTAAGGTGTTCACTTTGGGTGTTTTTCAGCAGGTTATGTATGTACAGGTCAACTTATAGCCATGTCTCAGCAAACTTCACACTGATAAGTCAGCTATTGATAGTAGCAGGGATTTGCATGTAACAGGAATTTTAGACAGCAGAATAGAACATTTAAAAACCGACTCAAACAATACAAAAGATATTCAAACTGACCAGCAAATATTCAAAGTTAATGAAGTGCTTTTCCTTGTTTATCCCTTGTGGTCTGACCAGTATGGTGAACTTCCCCTCTGTTTTTCTGTCTCTGTTGAGTGGCCACATGTCTGCTCCATCTCCATCTCTTCATTACTTTCATTTGTAACACTGCCAATGTAACCAAATCATCAGCCTTGGGAAGAAAGTACAATGAATTCCTGTAGCGCTGACATGATGCTGAATAAACAAACTCCAGAGAGCAAACAGCAAACTGATACAAAGATGATGGTTTAAAACACTGGCGGAATAAAACTAGTTTGTGCAGATCTCAACTAGGCAGCAGATGTTTAGCTTTCGATGCTTTAGTCTTAGCACCGTAAGTAGCGGAATTTGAAGGATTAGCTTCAGCAGACGTAACAGTAGCATTAGTAGTAGTAAAAACTTCATTAGCTATAGCAGTGGTAGTAGTAGCATTATCTTTAGTAGCAGCTGCATTAGATATGGCAGTGGCAATAGCAGCATTAGCAGTAGTAGCAGCTATATTAGCTGTGGCAGTATTAATGGTAGCATTAGCAGTAGTAGCAGCTACATTAGCTGTGGCAGTACTAATGGTAGCATTAGCAGTAGCAGCAGCTATGTTAGCTGTGGCAGTACTAATGGTAGCATTAGCTGTAGAGGCTGCTGTAGTAGTAGCAGTTAACAGAAGCTCTTACTTTATTTTCTCTATGAAGCAGGAATAGCTGAGCAGGCAGTTGCAAGGTAATTATGCGCACTGGGGACTTGGGACATTCTGACGATCAGAGCGACCTGATCTCACTTTCCTTGTGGTGTTGTTAAATTTACTGACTGTAGCCAAGGGAAAATGAAGCTAAGAAAGTGCACTCAGCTTCTAGCACAGGATAAAAATGCAGACTAATTCCTGTGCTTCATAAACAGCAACATCCTTTATTGGAAATATCAGGGGTCATTTATTTTATCTAATGCACTGCAATTCCTTTAGTCACAACTTCAGTTTAAGCATAAAATCAATTCAATGGTTAAGAGCGAAACAATATTTTCACAGTGTGTGCTTGTACAATACACAATCAATGTACCATTATTTGTAAGGTGATCTTGACTGCAGATAAGGAGGTCCACCTAAAGCACCTGCAGTGTCCTGTTTCTATAATAACATTGTAACAACCACTGGACAGCATGTAGTGTAGTGGTTATCACTGCGCCTGAAGCCAATGACGTCTGCCACTGTCTAAGCTACACAAACAAATATATTGGAGCATCGATATTATCAGCTGATATTAGAAATTGTAGTTATATCTGTATCTGCATACATTACCCTGATAATTCACTAATAATTCATATCATTCATATCCTTTCTCTAAAAGAGCATCCATATTATTTTTTATAGTTCTTATCATTTCTGAAATTAGCGATTTGTGGCGCCAATGTTGAATAAGTACATTTTACTGTTGACTTTTTTTGGTAGAGAACCACATTTCAGGGTTTTGTATTAAAAAATGTTTTTCATGCTAACACACAAAAGGTGAACATTGGACGATATATTGTAATCAGACAATTTTTCTCCAAGAGTATCAACATTCCAAAAATTCTGTACCTGTCAGGATCTTGAGAGAGAGAGAGCCTTAATTGTTCCATTAAAAATACCACTCTAAATCGTAACATCAAACTATGCAGGCCTAAGCCAAGAAGCTATAAATGGTAAAGTTTTTGGGGATGAGGATGGCTGATTAAGACAGTGAGGTAACAAACGAAAAATGCCACAATTCTGCATAAGGCCACAAACACTGTCGTGCCTAAGAGAAAGAGGAAGGAACTGTCTGAAAGAAGCAGCACCTGTCATCGCCACGGAGAGAGAGTTTTGAATAATGCCTCAGCTAATGTGGAAGCCTGGGCTTGTCATCTCCTGTGCCGCGGAGAGCGGCACAGGTCAGTCCATCCAGCGTAGCGGCGGTGGAAATCTCCTCTGAGGGTGCAATTTAGTCCTTGTTAGTTCCAGGCCAGTGGGTTGTGGGTAATGTGGTTACGTTTGCTCGGATTCTCTGGGTGGCGACTCGCGTAGTCTGCCCACGGTGACTCCGGCCACGCACTGTTTTCTCCCATCAGGCAACGCGGCTGCCTGCTCCTTGCATGTGGATGTGAGACTGAATCGCCCCAATCATTCAAAAGGGTGTGGTAACAGAGAGTCAGTTTAGCCAGAGGTTTGGCTAACCACTCCACAGCAACATACTCATGTATTTGGAGTGGTTCTCAAGACTTCTGTGGCAAACTGAGAATGTTCATCCCGTTCACATCCTAAGTGAATGTGTCATTGTTAGAATGTCAAGAATTGAATACCATGGTTTCCACTTGAGGGAATTTTTGCTCGTTTTTGGTAACATCATTCCTTATAGAATGCTACAATTACACCAAAACTTGAGCAGAAATGTCCTTTAAAGGCTTGACAACAAAGTATTCATAATTTTTACCCAGTCTACACTTGTACATAATACCTCAAGGAAGACATACACATTTGCCAACAGCTGTACCACCCTGAACCTCTCATATTGAAGGTAAGGTAAGTTTGATGGGAGCTGAGAAAGCTAAGCTGCAGATGGGAGAGGTGATGTGGGACACTGTGTTGTGGAAGGTGCTGCAGTTAGGATGAGATGTTATACTGAGGCATGACTCAAAGCAGTCATTGAAGATCCAGTGGTGCTTCATGAAAGAGGCAAGATGTTAATCCTGGCTTCCAGGTCAAATTCCCATTTACACCTGGCTAGTTAAATAACCCTTATTTATTATATAGCTCGATTGGCTATATAAATCCCTTCCATTCATTCCCCACACAGATTCCTTGTGTCTTCCTGTGAAAGAGAACCTAACCTAACCTTGTCAAATAAGGATACATAAAATAAAAAGATGCACCCATCCTCACCCATTAGAGGTTATCACATGTGCCTAACTGCATCTTATAAAACACAGACATAAATGTTTCAGACCATTTGCCAGAGACCAATAAATTTGTGTTGATAAGTGTTTAGAGTCTTTCCATGGAATGTTTTAGAATCCCAAATGGTTTTCTTGGTGGTTTATTGTTTGTCTGGGATGTTTCCAGTTGCTGTGCAACTAATGGTTTTACCAAACTCTGCTTCCATTTTGTGTGCACTCTCCTCAGCCACCCTGTAGATCCGGGTTTGCAGTGACTCAGCTTAGAATACTCCTCCAGCATCAGAGAGGTTGGCATTGTTGCAGTGTTTGTTGACATAAGTCGACCTTTGAAACTGATTGACATTGTGCAGATGTGACACTGCCTTCAGGACTTGACTTTTTGCACTGTTTTCATTGGAAATCAGAGCAATCTGTAACCTAGTTTGTCCAAATTCCCAGAGAGTTTAAATAAATTAAATGAACAGCTAGACCATTCATATTTTTATATCAGCTGTGATGTTAGTAGAAATGTGATATCCAGGCTGACAAAGCAAGAATTTCAGACAGTTGCACAACTCATTCATGCAGATAAAGCCTAGCTTGTGGGATTTCAGCCAGGAGATAAGGGAAACAGTAGCCACAGTCCCTGAATGTGGTTTTGTTTTTGACCACACAGGTTATCATCAGGTACAGCCACAAGCCCTGGTATGCAGACACAACTGAGTGGTCTAACTGCTGCTGCACCTGCTGCCCCACTCTAAAATGGAGCCGTGTGCTTCACATTGCCCACACTGGCTCTGCTGAAGTCAGCAGCCTGCACAACTGTGTGTGCTGCAGGGAGTGGGGCACATTACCACAGCCATTTCCTTCCCATCTGGCCCCTAGTGTCCTAGGCGAGCAGCTCTTACCCAAATGGAGAGCTTTCCGCTGCTACGCTCATCTGCAAATCCGAGTCTTATCATTCTAATGGCCCGGGAACACAGAGTTCGTTCAGCTCATTCGCCTCGGCCATTTGATTAAGAAAAATAAATAAAAATGTAAACATAACATGGCATTTTAAAATATGCTCATGTTCTACAAAGACAGTCATTTGGTGTTTGAAAATAAAACCCAGGATTATCGCCGTATTAAACTATCTTGGATGCAGGGATTTTCTGAGCTCTAGTTTGACATTTCTTCAAAAAACACTGACAATTTATTCTCAATATCCTATTTGATTTTAAAATTAAAAACACTGCCAATGTATAAAATGGACTAAACACATTAGTATATTGTAGAATATTAACTATTTTGAAATGATTTCAGAGTTCATGAGGGGCTACATACCATTTGTAAGATGAAATGTGAACCTGCATACGATGTGGCAGCAGATGTTGGATTAAGACACAAATAGCTCCGCTCTACACACGCAGCACGCCACATTGAAATGTTAATCTGGGCTTTGATTACCCAAGACAGAAGAGAGCCGGGCCATTCCTAATG
Organism: Albula goreensis; assembly: GCA_022829145.1. Classification (NCBI taxonomy): domain Eukaryota; kingdom Metazoa; phylum Chordata; class Actinopteri; order Albuliformes; family Albulidae; genus Albula; species Albula goreensis. The sequence continues at coordinate 6,851,901 of CM040751.1, forward strand.
GGGCAGCAGATCGGTGTGAGAGCTGAAAGTGGTGGTGGGGGAATAGGGGAGGGGTCGGTTGAGCACTGAGGTGGCAGCAGTGCTCTTTGTGCTATCCGGTGACATATGGACCTGAAACTCCTCCCCCCTTCCCTGAGCCTTCCCAAGAGATACTGTCCAATAAATCAATCCCAAGACCATTAACTGCTGTGGCACTCTTCTCCGCCCTCATCCTCTCCTCAGAGCGGGGGTAAATCCACCCGGAAACGCTGGAGATCTCATTACAGAGGCATCGCGGTTCAGCAGCACACATACACACACACACACACACACACAATCAAAGCATCATGAAATCACACATGGCCTGTGTGTGGGGCCCCAAAACAACTGGCGTTACAAACACACTGTCCTCACTATGCACCTGTGAACACTGTAGCAACAAGTACCAGTGTGGCAGTGTGGGGAAGGACTTGTGTAAAAATGTGCTATTGATGTTTATGTCCTTAAAGAGAAACTTCAAACTCAGCCTGCAGTTTAGCTCCTGAGAGTCAAACATAGCTGAGGTATTATCAGATGAAACACCATTGAAAGCAGTGGCAGAATGTTCAAAAACCAAGTGACTGTATTAGCTTACATTATGTTTGAAAATTTATGCTGTGAAAAAAGTTTAACTCAAGGCTCTGGGTATTATTAAATTTCATGTCCGCATATCCTTTGGGAAAACACATGCACAGCTGTCAACATGTTGTTGAAAAGCACATTCACTGAAAGGAATCTCAACAGATCAAACGCAGCTCAGACATCTTGTTGAGCAGGATTTGTTGGCATTTGTTCTGATGTCAGACTGAGTGTCTTACAGGAAATTATGAATTTCCCACGCAAATGCTTTCATCAATGGTGTTACGTGACATCAGATCTAGTTACAATCACCAAGAAGGCATGTAATCTAGAGGTTTCATAGATATGTGTGTATGTGACAGAGATTATGTAGGCAATCACATAAACACACATACACAAAATACATACAGGGCCAGATTTATCAAAGCTGTTGATACATATTAAAATTTTTGCACATGCAATTTCAGTGACATGATTTGTGATTGGAGCAAATGAACTAAATCAACCAATCATATGCTGTCTTTTAGTGCAGTTTTGCATGATACTAAAAAGTCCCACAGCCTATCTACCTTAAATTCCACCTCACTATACACTTCACTTCTCACTTCTTACATGATGGCAGTAAATTTTGCCCCACAGCTAAATCCAACAGTAATGCTTGCTGCAATACTGGCTACACTGGGTCAAGCAGATTCCACAACACAATTACAGCTATCAATACACCCACAGTTTCGATTTTTTAAATCTCTTCAACAATGTCATTGTAATGCTAGGGTTTGTGGGTAGGATGGGGGGGGGGGTTAAAAAATGGCCACAGTGCCCAGTTGCAGCTGCGATCCAGCACTGTACCAGTGGCAGATTTACACAGAACAGAGATCCATTGTCTGCGGAAGAGAACGGCCTCATCCCAACGGGCTGGCATTGAACCCGCTGAATCATTCGTTCAGCTGCCTTTGCCAGGTCCCCTTTACTGTGAAGTGTTTCTGTTTTGTGGCCCTGAGTGTTTTTTTTTTTTTTTTTCCATAAGTGTCATTCCAGAAGGCTCATCTACCCTCACGGCAAGTCCTGCTTTTTTAAGTCCATCGGAGAACATCTGTCTAGAGGCAGAGCAGAGGACCACTGTCAGGGGAAGAGCCGCTCTCTCTCCATTTAACTTCCTGTTTGTAAACATTATGCTGCAGGCGCCCGACCCAGAGCCTTGCGGGCTAACGCTAAAACGCTGTCAGGACGTTAGAGATGAGGTGAGAGGAAAACTGGCAATGGTACTTCAGCTTCACAGCAATGTTAAAGCAAAACAAGTCATCCCTGCTGTTTGGAAAGAAAAAATAAATAAATAATACAAACAGCTGTCAGTGTGCTCCCACAGCCTGACTGTCTGTTCCCATGGGAAGATCCATCAGATCCAAACTGTTTTTTTTTATCATGTATTTTCAAACACAGGAAGTGGTGGTGGAATGTGAGTGAAGTGCTGGTGTTGAATGTTAGTTCATTATCCCTGCCTCGGTTCCACCTGGATGGGGTGAAAATGTGTCTACATCTAAGACAGGAGTGAAATGAAAAGTGCATGCAGGATAGAGGGAGGGAGATCAATTCAATATCTTTACTGGATGGGTTACCTGGGAGATTTAAATCAGTTTATCCAACTGATATCAAGATCAGATAATCTGCCAAGATGCTGCACACATAAATACTCATGTGGATGCAATACCAGATCTTCTGTTCATTATCACCAAAGGCAAACCAAGGGGTGACAGTGACAGAATGACCAGAGTCATTCTCACTGAGAATGCTGAGGGGCTTCTGTCGGCTTTGCGCCCAGCTCAGCTGCATGGTGCTTGTTTTGCCACACCCAGCCCAAAGCTAGTTCTGCAGATTCTGTGTTTCCTCTCCTCTCCTCTCCGAATGCCGATTGCAGACTGCTGGCCATGTAAGGCAGCGAGTGCCTCAGCCAGAACCGTATCTCTGCCTGGGAGCAATTACAGATCGGACAGCCCCTCCATCTTTCCCAGGCTGACATGGGAACCCTCCGCCCTTTCCCCTCCACAACACCCTCAGCGGCACAGCTATCCCCTCCTCCCCCCATGCCTCTCCCCCCCAAAAAAAAAAAAAAAAAAACAGACACTGGCCCACCCACCAGAGCAGGTTGTAGACAAATAGCAAATAGTGTTCCAAGGTTTTTATTTAAACAATGAGTTTGGGGAATAGGGGATTCAGACTGCCAGACTGGCACCCACAATTCCTGTTCAATACCTCACCCAATGCTATGCTATTCCCTCAGAAGTATTTATGTCTGCTTATTTTTTATTTTTATTTTTGCAAGTTGTGGCACCTTGCCAGCACGCACAAGAAACATTTACTTATTGCAGTATGTAAAAATGTAAGAACTCCAAACTGCAAAGGAAGTAATGAGTGAGCGCCGCAAAGGAAATGGAATGACTGGTCTGATAATAAACACGTTTGCGCAGTTGCTGCAACGCTGGGTATTTCATGCTGGTCTAAACTGAATGTGACGGTTTGTCCTTAAGTTTTAAAGACTTCTCATTTTCCCATTGGATAGCAAATGGCACGCGAGTAAGCCTTCAAAAGATTTCCCTGTATTGTCCATTACACGTGCTCGTCAGCATTAATGCGCTTCTTTGTGGGCAATAAATATGTCACATGGGCTAACAAATGAGCTCGGCACAATCCTTACACTAAATAGAGTCTTTGTTACCTAACAAGCCCCTTTCCTAACTTGGTTCGCACATCAATGTCAAAAATGTAAATAATTGTTTTTGACTAGCAGCTCTTCTTAGGAAGGAACACCAACCAACCATCCACCTTTGTGAATTAATCAATGAATCTTAGAAGTATTGGTTACGTTGAGACATTGTTGTTGTTACTTATTAGCCTTCTATAAATGTGGAATAAAAGCAAGCTTTCCATTAAGCAGAAACATAATTGTTATCGCGACATAATGTGCAAAACAGCATTCGGATCACACCCTTGTCTCGGAGCCTTTCTCCTGTCTGCCGGTGTCTGACGAACACGCGAACCCCAACCCCCCTTCCCAAATTACCATATCTGCTGGACAGCGACACGGCTACGATGTCGTAGTTAAGTCAGCATACCATCCTCCAGTTTTCTTGGCAATCTATCCATCCAAACACGTGCAAGAACAAAAAATGACTTGAACTAAATGCAGTGTTATTCCCTATATGCGTCTCTTAAGCGACGTTGTAAAAGGTTTGCTTCCCATGTAAGGTTAAAAGTATAGCCACAGGCGTTATCGCTGCATATATTCTTCCTTGCATAGCCATTTCTATCATTACAACGATTCAAATCTCAATGACTTCTTAAATACTACACTACAGTGGACAGAATTGCCTCAAGCAGCTGCCAAATCACTGTATGTCATTCCCGGGAGTAGCCTATTGGTTAATGCATGCGGTACTCCTGTTTCAAGAGAAGACGCTGCAAATGTGACTCAGTGGAATCAGATGATGGAGACCCGTAATAGTTTTCAACAGACTGGCTACATTTACTCTGTAACAAAAGGGATTGCAGACTCACCCTGCCCCGGTAAAGCTCATCCAAACCCGAATCAATCCATTTCTCCACGTCTAAACGCCGCTGCAGCTCCTTTCTGTTGTATTTAACCGTCACCCGGGCTTGCCTCTTCTGAACGCTAAGTCCCGGTTCCCTTGCCGCCCCACGGTTCGGGGAGTGGACTTTGTTGTTACATCGCCTCCCGACTCGGTTCGCTGCCATCTCCAGCTTGACTGACAGGCAAACACAAGCGCGCACGGTGGGCTTCGACTGCGCTCGTGGTGCGCTGTGAGGATAGTGATACACCAGGAGCGTTCAAACTGAGTGGCGAGAGGAGAGAGCGCCATCCACACTGGGTCCTAATGCTAGTTGCGTAAAACCAGAGCGGGACTCGTTTCGAAATGCTTTTCGGAGAAAATGGGTGTAAATATTTAATGGTCATCATGAGTAATCCTTGAAATGTATCATCCATACGCCACACTATTTATAGCTAGGCGACGACACTTTTCAAGTTAGCTAAATTGGTCATATCCTTTATTTCCCTCAGTTATAAAATAAGACTGGTTGATTAACTATTAAAAGCATACAGTGTCTGGGAGCATTGAGAACAATTTATAGTCAAAGATGGGCAATTTTCATTCAGAGGACAAAGCTCAGTCTTCTTTTATTCAAGCTAAGCAACTATGAGCCTAGAATGGACAATACAGTCATTAGGTAGGCCTATATAATGACCAATGAAGTCATCAGCTAGTTAATTGTGTTAGATATCTCATGATAACATAAAACAGTCCAAGCTTTTGTTGTGGAAACATAAAATTTAACTACTCTAATAGTTACACATACAACAAAATAATTTTATATTGCAATATATATATATATATATTGAACACATACACAATTAGAATGACAACACAAGGTTCACACTTTATGGATATATGTTCTTGATTTAATATATGATAGCTGTTACAGTTGTTGAATTATTTTCTCCAGCACTGATGAAGTAGGAATGAGCATAAAAGTAATGTATTAAAAAATGTTCAAGCACATCTCTGCCATCTGGCTAGGGTCAATCCACCCCATACTTTATGTTTCCTGTTATTATTTTAAGTCAGGCAGAAGCTGAATATAAATCTTTCATCTTCCACATAAAAGAGGGATAGGCCTGCATCAGCTGCCATATAATACAAGTTATAACCAATGTTGTAGGGTGTATGGCAACTATGTAACACCAGAGTTTTTTTAATGAAAAGAATGTGAAAATTTCCTTAAATAATAAGGACTTAAAACAGTCAGCAAAAAAGAAACGTAAGCACTTCTGTGTGGTTTTCAATCATGTACGGTAAAATTACATGGAGCTGCCGTGTTAGGAGGTATGTAGCCCATGACAGTCCGTGAAATGCCCTGGGCTGAACAATGTATTGAATTGTGAGGTGCTGTTATATAACACTTAATGCAAAGCCCTCTCGAGCATTTCACTTTCCCATCCTATGCATGCTTTTTGAGGACAGATAAAGAGCATTGACATATGCCAAGTGAAGTGGGACCCTTAGGGTCAAAACTAGCATCAAATACTGTATTGTCATCTTACAAATATGATGTGGTTGATTGAACAAGATGAAATGGAGTGGGTCATTTGTACATGCATTACCTATTTTATTGGACGCATATTAGAAATAGAAGTAATTAATAAAATAGTGTTGTCAAATAACCGCTTGAAATAAAAATTATTGCTCTCTGTAGACTCCGCGTGGAAGTGAAAAAGAAATTTTATGATCCTGGATACAGTTGTAACATACTGCACTCTAGCGGCGACTGAAGAAATAGCCAAACTAGTGTCACAAGTTGCCAGGTAAACAAAAATGGCAACAAATAAACAGGAACTACAGCTCGAAGTCTTAAATATATGTACCATATTCAGAGAGCTGTAGATTTATCTCACATCAATGTTATTTTCGACATGTTACAACTGTTTTTTTTTTTTTTTTTAATCACGCCCAACGAACTGTACAGTAAAAGACATGATATTCGGATTAACTTTTCAGTTATGCGGTGATAAATGCGAGACAGTTAATAGTATATAAAACGAATGGACAATGTATTCCATATTATATTCTAGCAAACGTAAATTGGTCGATTGAAACTCCTCGGGTGAACAGGTTGCTGCTTCAGATGGAGGGAAGGGAATGGGGAACTTGAGAACTGCAATGTCAATCGTGACGTCACACAAGGAAGTACGGGGACAGGTTATTGTTTTATTTGAAAGAAAGAATGCACCTGCCCGAACGGGACCAATCTGACATAAACAAGAGTGCAGACGCACAGTCGGTAGAGAACACGCTGCTCTCCTCTTTGCAGCTCCAAGAATCACTTTCAAGAATTTAAAGTTCGGAGAACTTCAGGAAAGTTATCTGGGGATAGCGAGGGATTAAAAATGACACAGGTGTTTCATGTCGCTCTGCTCTGCTTGTTGGCCTCGTCGCCTGTGAACGGACAGGAGAACCAAGAATGCTCCAAGGATTTTGAGAAGACTTGGGTTGGCCAAGGGCTGGACTACGAGGCATCCCTGAAAACGGGGCCAGCGTTGAGGGGCCCCTGAAAAATGTCTCCAACCCCGCGGCCTGTTTGGCGGCGTGCTGTAACAAAGAAGCCTGTCACCTGGCCATTGTGGGCTACCCTCAAGATGGACTGGCCCAGTGTTACCTCGTCAACTGTATGCAAGATGGGAAAGACGTGTGCCAAATGCGAAAAATGACGGCTTTCACAGCCTACAAGAAGAGACAACTGCAAGCCTCCCCCAGGGTCGAGAACAGGAGTGCGGCGGAATCTGCAGGTAACACTCTCTGGGTATTTTACATGCCAAACAACCGATACCGAACCAGCCCAGAAACTCTTAACTCCCAACTCTTAATTATATTAAAGCATTAACTAGAGTTGGGAAGTTTTAGGTTCATTTGTCTATACCTGGTGCAGGTAAAGGGCTCAGGAAGGAAGTCTTTCGAAACTTATGGCGTTGCGAAAGCTATTACCTGATCGAAAGAAAATGGTTGTTTCTGTTTCACCCTCTTCTCCTCCTCCTCAAACATTCACTTACACACGTAGCCGTCAGAGCCGGTCCGTATGTATTTTATTCTTAGTAAAGGGATACATTTACAAATAACACTTAATACAGTAATTCTGTGCATATGCAATATCTTGACAAGGTGTCGTTGGTCTCTGTCCGATTTCGTTGTTTGGATATTGATCGCATGATTGCAGCTTTTCTTCCAAAGTATGCCATTGAGGTGTGGCTAAAATGCCTTTGTTTATTTGTGGTCGAAGCTACTAAAGTATATCGTTAATATACTTTAAATATTTTTTTTTCCTTACTAGTGAAGTTTTTATACTACCACGGGTTCACAGTCAGACAATAGCCTTTATGTGTCGCAATATCGTGGGACTTCCATGGAAAGGCATTGTACCGCCTGCCACAAAAGGATTTAATTAGCTTTTTACGACTTGGTTGCTTAACAATCCTCTCATCATACTCATGCAGTTTGAAGACTTCCGTACGAAGTGACTGCAGTCGGTTCAGACAACCTGTCGAGATGATACCAAGTTGTAAGCGTCGCTACCGATTATTAGTATACCTACAAAGTATAGTGCCATTGTTCGTAAAGACTAGCAGGTGGAGTATGTGGGGACAAAACGGATGAATAAATTACAATGTATCGCCTCCTAAACAATGATGCAAATGTTTGCTTGCCTAATCCCGACCGCACCCCTCTCAACTCAGCAGAGTGCAGATGGATTAGTTGTGGTCTTTAACCTCACCTGTGTAGCTCATTTAATCTAAAGCATTACAAATTAATCAAAGCACCTTATTACAACTAAAATGTTTGATAACTGAGTGCTACACACACAACATAAGACCAAAGATTCCAAAAATTTCTAAATCTAACAATTCTTAAAAACTAATGTGTAAATCATACAGATTTATTTATTTATTTATTTTGCTGCACATTGCACATCACATCCTGTAGATTGACAATGGTGTAACACAATGATAATGAGCAAATCATAAAAACTGGCATTACAATGAAAGCATGAGTATTTTAACTAGGAAATTCAAAGTTCTTACTTCCTCGAAAAATGATTTCTCATGTTCTGTGACGTAAATTTTGGCATATTTTTCAAGCTAGTTAATTACTACATGGCCACTTTCTGCTTCCATTATTGAGTGCATAGTTTGAAGAAATCCAGGAGTGTACTGTGTACATGTACTGTGATCCATTCCTATTCAAAATGTGGCATGTCAGTAGTCCTTGGTCTTGGTCCCGGGAGGCCTTTGTATTCTGGTGCTCTACAACCACATTTGTCATTAATTTGATATTTTTAAAGCCTCCTGGTTTTCTGGGGTGAAAATACTATAGAGTTGAGCAACACTGCACAGAATGTGACATCATCTGTGACATCATATGTGTAAATGACACACGTTTCTTAAGATTTACCCTCTTAAGAAACACAATGTAGGAAACAGCCACACATGGCAAAAAATAATTAATATTGCATATTCTTATCACATTTTAATATGTTTGATCAACTAGTGATTTCATTCTCTCATTGTGCTATATGGTAAATGATTCCTATAAAAGATAACATTTTCATTTGATTTAATTATAGATTGACATGGGAATTTAATGGGGTCCTTTATGATGAAATTGTAGACATCTAGTAATGGAAATTCAGCCATTTTAAGTTATGAAGAACTGTTGTGCTAAAAAAAAAAAAGAAGAAAATTATGGTTGAACTTTTGACTCATTCGTCTCAAGAATAAATTCTCAATACATTAATCAAGAAACTGAAAATAACAAAAAACAGCATACACAAGGGTCTTCCAGGGCTGAGTTTGAGTCTTTGGCCTATTCCACCTTCTAAAGCTACTCTACTTTCACAAACAAAATAGTCATATCTTACTTTAATTTACAGTTTTTACATTATAAACACATGTACAATGGCCTTGTTGTCACTGATAATAATAGTGGTGTGCTGTTAGTAAACACTAGGGGTGGCAGCATTGCAGCAGCAGTAATTAAAAGTCCCCCTGTTATCCTGGCTCCTCCCATGATTGTAATTTGATTGCAACACACAGTTAAAAAATAACTCAATAAAAATGCCAGTCAGACGTCTGTGGGAGTTGGACCATTTCAGCAGCTGCATGAAGTCAATAAAAAGCTCCATTACACCCACCATTGCTGCTTATGTATGTTCCAATTTACTCTGCACTGTCTGTGTCTTTGCTTAGACTATCTGACTTTATCAGCGTTTCTTTACCGTTTCTTGTTGTGTGTCTCTCCATCCTCTTAAAGAGCCTCTCACACAAAGTAGCTTGCTAATCAAAAACAAGCATGTCATCACTACTACTTCACTTTTTCCCTTGCGTGTGGATTAAGTTGGATGACTTGTTTAGACTGTGTGGGTAGATAGTTTGTGTCCACCCTGAAGATGCAAAAATGCTAGTTTTCCACAGTGGGTGGGAAGTCAGTCTGCTGGGCCTGGAGCTGTCGGCTTGGTTTGCTGCCAGCTTTAGACTCCTACCTAAATGTCCTATTGCTCGAGGGTTCAGCAAACATGAACATCAGGTGGGAAAACAGGACCATGTAAACCTTAGTAAGGGTTTGTAAAGGAATGGAAATAAACAGAGGCCAGTGCAGGCCATCCTCATGAACATAAAATCTGCCGTGCCCTTTGAAGGACAATGGTATCTGTGTGTGCTTGTATTGTAACCCTTTCCTATCCAAAGGCAAGAACATAACATACTGGCATGTTAGCATGCTGCTTTCCAGTTAGCCCTCAATAATTTCAATTTGGTCACAAAATGGGTGGTTTAAGCATTAATGACAAGGCGTGGGGATCTTTGGTTGTTCGGGAGAAGTGAAATTATGTAACATTACATTACAGGCCTTTAGCAGATGGTATTATTCAGAGTGACACAGCTTTTTTCCTTTATGTTTGTACACACCATATGATTATACAGCTGGATATTTACTGGACCAGCTCAGGCTAAGTACCTTGCTGAAGTATCCAACAGCAGTGCCCTATCTGGGGATTGAATCTGCAACGCTGGGACTATTAGGATTACACGCCTAGCTCCCTAACCATCATACTACACTGTGGGTTGCCAGTAGGCAAAGTCTTATTCAAACATGTTGTTGTTGTTGCACTGGCTTGAAGCAAATACACAGTATTTATGTAATGCAAATCACAAACTGGAGGCTGCTGTGAAGTATTCTGGTGGTGATCTATTTATTAGCAAAGAAGGTGTGGCCTGTCCTGGGCAAAACATGTTTTTATTAAAGATATCGGCTGATTGGCTGTTCAGTCTTCTGCGTATTTGCTTGGTAGGCATTTTATTATATATAACTTATACTGTAATTGTCTATTTACCAACTGGTGTTAACTGTTTTGAGCCTGTGAGTGCTGAGTGATAGCCAGCATTGACAGAGTAGCATGGCTCTTCCCTGCTCTTGACTCTGAGCTGTTGTCCGTCTTCTCCTCTCAGACCGCTGTGCTGCTCCCATGGTAGTGGGCAGCTGCCGTGCCGCCTTCCCCCGCTTCTACTATGATGCAGCCAACCAGAGCTGCCGGCAGTTCATCTACGGAGGCTGCGGTGGTAACGCCAACAACTTTGAAACGCTGGAGGCCTGTAAGGCAGCGTGCAACAGGTCCAGAGGTAAGGGTCCTCCCCCAGAATGTTTTAGAGTGTCTGTATACTGATACTGAGGCTGTGTGAACACAAAGGCCTTTGTCACACAAGGAAACTGCAGAGCTGTAGAGGGCTGGCTGAAAAGGAAGGCCGATCACGTACAGTTTATGATAGAGCATTCTTTCCACTCTGAGGAGTCAGAAGTCGCCATCCTTCCTTTTCACGGTTGTGTGGTAATACTTCTGGCTGTCTGGTCGGTCGGGTGTCGGCAGTTCTTTATGATGAGTCATGCTCAGACAGTTCCCTATGACATACACCCTCTTTCACCGGCCTAACAGGTTTATCTAATGTTAGCTATCGTTTCTGAGACAACACTGTAGACTGTTATAAGACTATCTGGCCCTGAAACCCCCCCTGGATGGTGATGTGGTGGCGACACAGTAAAGGTCTCACCATCTCAGAAGGTGAACCTGCGTGGAATGTCCTCTGACTCGCACGGGTACGCAGGTGTACATTAGCATGTGTGCCACTTTCACCTCCAACAAACTGAGAGTGCTGAGTTTCAGGCATATCAATGTGTATGCTCACTTACTCATCAGAATGCTCAAGAGAGGAAATAATACTGGACACTTCAGCCAGGATGTTGCTCCTGTTTTTTTGTAGTTATTTAAAGGCCCTCTTGTTTTTTATTCTGATGTTTTAAAACTACATTTCTCTCTATGTGTGAGTCCAAAGTCAAAAATTAAGGTGTTAATGAAAGCATATAATTCAAATTTTCCTGTACAAGTTAATTTTCTGACTACTGACCCCCCACACCCTGAGACGGTTCCCCATACGCTGTTTTCTATATTCTTATATATATATCTTATATATCTTATCTTATGTAATCTTATATACTTATATATATTACTTTTGTAATCCCCTCTACTAACTCTCTGGTTCCATTTTATGTATGTTTTTTAAAGAAGTCTCAGGAAGTATGTTTGGCTGGAGGGGGGCTTGGCTTTAAATAACTTAAACACCAGAAGCCAAGAGTTTTGTCAGATACTTTGAGCAGAGGGCTGTTCATCGGACATCTAAACAGGAAGCTATAGGAATTGACACCTGTGCAATTAACTGCTATTGCACCCTTGTGAGAGCCTATCTGTAAAATGTTAATGGAATGAACAAATAATAAAATAAACATAATAAATTGATGGTTTTCAAGTACACTGCCTGCCCACCAAGACTGTTTATTGCAACTACCTCAGTATTGTGAACTCTTGTTTTTCCTGAGAGTCCGGTGGTGAAGAGATGTTATTTTGTTGCTCTCAGTGTATGATAACTGACCGCATGTGGGTTGAAAGGTGACACCATTGTAAGGTCTCTCTGTTTTGTGTACTTTTCCATTCTGTAGGTCAGTACACTATAGTGCACTTCAAATGATTGAGTTTCCATTTTGTAAATGGCTGTGACAGTGAAGTAACCTTCTGCATAGGATATGTTGAGCAATTTCCAGGGTGACTAAGTTTGACAAAAACCCTAGTGGGTAGCGGAATTTTATTGCATTTTATCTTTTTCTTTATGGGGTTGGTTTAGACATTCAGCCTATGCTTCATTTAATTGGGTTTGCTCTTTTTCTGTGCATACAAGTTAAAACTCTCAGTATTAATCCTTCATTGGCAAGTACATTAAAGAAAGGTAATGACTGACACTACATGTAGGTACAAAACAGTATTTGTGCCCTACCTGTAGTTGTGGTTATTATTATGTGGGTATTGCCAGTGCATCCATTCCTGTGAAGTTTAGTTATTCTTAGCTTACTGTAATTTTGCTAATATGCTTCTGAATCTGATTCAGATGGCTTGTACAAAGAGGTAGCCCAGGCTGCACCCACTGTCCCCTGCAGAACAGAGCTCTCAGCCCGGCCTAAAATAAGCTCCTCACACCGAATGGAGAGTTTAATTACTCTGGCAAGGTGCTGACTGCATGACCTGGGGGGGCGGAGGGGGAGGGGTGGAGTCTGGGTCTTTCACCTCCCAGTATTTTCATCTCTCATCAGGCTCATGACCTTGAAAAGCACCCACCTCCCCTAACCCCCCCACCCCCATACAGCGCATCCCAAAAAAAAGGAAACGGGGTGTTACAGCCCCCGCAGTCAGTGGTGGGGAGGGTCGGGGTGTTGGGGAGGGGCACGGGGCGCTACAACGGTGAAAAAGCTGAGGAAATTAGGCGCAGGGACAAAATGTAACTTCTCACATTTTTTGTTGTTGTTTTTTTTTTTCCTTCCCTGACAAAGGATGAACGGCTAGACTTTCTGTCTCCTGGCAAAAGTCCTCAGAGGTCAAGGTCTGTGCACTGTAAATCTATGGAAAGCCCCGCCAGGTGCTAATTTCTGTGCCAAAAGTCCTCAGTACCCACAATAACCCCAGTACCCCAGTTCCTGTCCTGCAGGGCGGAGATCCAACTACTTAATATTTCCACATTTTCGAATGAGGAATTATTCCCCAGTTGAACTGAATGATTTTTATAATAATATATATCTTCTGTTGGAAATACTGTAATTTAATGTTCAGGGTAACATTATGAGCATATAAATTTAAATCTGCTTTGTTTGGACTTTTTACTTGGTTTGTGTTTGGTATGTCCAAATAAAGACTTACTGTTGGGTTTCTCTGCAACTGCAGACAGAGTGAAAAGTATTACATTGTTGTAAAGAGTACTGTACTGTACATTTGTTTGTATTGCAGAGAACAGCCCTAGATATCTCTCTTAAGGGGCAAACTTTAAAAAAAGGCAGTGGAAACTGCTTTTGTGAATTTTGTTTTGCTTGAATGGTCTCATTTAATGTCAAGAACGACATATGATAAGCCGGGGAGTGGTTTTGTGCAGAGTTATTTGTTGTTGAATGAGTTTTCTTGTGGCAGGTGGAAGAACCGGTTTAGTGACCTCTGGAGGGTTATGTCACCATTAGGATCATGTGACAACCCACAACACATATTGAGTCTCTTTCCCAAGTTTTGCTGGGATGCCAACACTCCCACAGGTGTTGCATGCATGTTTTGTTATGCATGTCAGTTATTTGCATGTCAGTTATTTGCATATTGTTTTAATTGTCAATGTTGTCTTGCTCATGGTAGCTCAGTGCATACATTTACCACAGTCGTATTTTTCTCAATATATTTTTGTCTAAGCGTCCCAGAAGATTGCTCTACATCAGTAGCCAGAGGAATTTCAAGAAACTGGTTACATTTTTATGATCCTATTAATTAGTACATTATAATTCAGACTGTGCTGATTAAATTCATGCTAATTACTATGAGCTGGGAGATTCCCAAGATTAACACACAGAACTTTATTACAAAAAACACAGGCGCTCGCCCCCCTGCATTCCTCTACATGGATAACAACTGAAATAGCTGCAGAGAAATGTCACAGAAATCTATAAAAGGCCATTTCAGAGCATAGTCTGCTGCTGCACTTTATGGCCTGAAACATGATCGCTGATAAGGCGGTGAGAGAATGAGATAACCATGGAAGGGCAGCTTCCGCAATGCTGTGGATCAATGTTGATAATAGAGCTGACTTGACCTGCTGAACTGCTGTAGAGGGAAGTGAGAACAACAGTGATGATGGTGTAACAAATATTGCCACCCACAGGGAGGACTGTTGAATGGGACAGTGTGGGTTCAGGGGAAATCTTAATTTTATTGCATTTGAAACCAGTGCATTGTTCTGGCCAAACCTTATCTAATTAAACTGACTGATTACATTAATGTTTACCAATATAAATCACATTCCTTCCCTCTTTCCAGTTGCTGAGATCTCTAACGAAGTTCCCTCTGGCCCTGTTGCTAGGAGAATGACCTCAACTGACCTCGATGGTATGTCCCAAATACACAATGTTCAGATTTGTTTAGCATGTTAGGGTTATATCTCTATGATCCGATAAGCCTGACAGGAATGATGTACTGGTGTAAGGACTATCTGCCCAAATTTGGAGATGGGCTTTTCTAATTGGTTACATCATCTGTGGTTACATCATGATCTCATTTGGATGGAATCAGAGGTGGTGATTTAAATAATGACTTTCTAGAGCCAATCACATTGTGGAAAACTAATGTCACAAACTCTCACATAAGCATTTGCAGGTGAATGATGACAGGAGGTATTAATACTGACCAGGATTGCTATTTACATGTGATCTACAGAGTACCCAGTACTGCATCAATTACCCAGTACTGGCCTTTAATATTCCATGGATCAATATATGACCTGGGAATATATTCCAAGCTGGACAATTCTGTGTGTAACATAATAGTTCCTGATATCAGGTTTGAATGTACCCTCAGCTAATTTTCTTTTGCTCTGCTGACTAAAAAACTCTTTGAAAAAATCATCTGTAGCTCACCTTGGTAAAGCCTAATATTTTCCTCAGCTTAATTCCCCCTAATCTCCTTTTTGCTAAGGTTGAATAGGTGAAGTGTCCTGAATAAGCTTTAAGTGTCATGCCAGGAACCAGTACGGTTGCCCACTGTACTTCCTTGTAAAGTTTACTTTGTAGCTTTTTGACAGCTTCATTTCGCCCTGACTTGCTGTAACATTTCCTCATCGGGGCACATTGGTTCTCTTCACAGAAGGCAGAGGTGTCCATAACCTTTTGTTTCCAGCCCTGATGCTAAACCCAGTCATGCCCAACTCCTATTTTAGTTTTTAGTGGGACAGAGTTTTACATTCAAACCGCTGTACTGTCGCTACACAGCAGAAGAGCAATGCTTCACATGTACATCAGTGTATGTGTACAGTAATACTGTCCTAGCTGGACATTCTGTAGAGCAATGACAACAAACCGATTCCTGTAATACTTGAATCATGTGATACTGCCTATCAAACACAGTAACGAAAGTCTTAGCCGGCATGGTGGACGCTTAAGGGTTGCCATGGAGACGAGAGCATCCCATGTGTTTGCTCTAGGGGAAAAAGTGGCTCTGGTCTCAGCTGGAGGACCCTGATGTTTTATTTATGTAATTAATTAAATGTTAATACAATACTCTACCAAACCGTGGGCATCATGTATTTCAAACGTATCTGTATATATAATTATCATTAGCCATGTTGGACTTTGATCCATGAATATAATGCTATCATAATTAGTTGTGTACTATCAGTGTTTTGTTGCTCTGAAACAACTAATCTGTATTCAACGTGTGACTAAACCTGCGAACTTAATTTTTCTCCTTTCTCATTCTTCATCGTCTTTGGATGTAAGGTTTTTTATTCGTAATGTTATCAAAACATGTTTTCGTATTGCTGATTAAAAAGGATGTATAGTATGATATTTAGAATTTGTTTGTGCATAAATATAGAGTGTGTAAGACTGCACAGTGGGGACAGTGCAGGGGCTGTGGGTATGTCATTGTATGTTTGAGGACCGTGTTTAAATGTGTTCCCAGCTGCCCCTCCGAAAGCGTCGCTCCCCGAGATGACTTCAGACGAATACGCAGGCAAGTCTTCAGCATCGCTCCTGGGCTTCCCTTCTGCAGCTGTCCCTTTTCTCAGCGTTTTTTTTTTCTCCTCCATTCTCCTCATTCTCTTGCTTTTCATTACTTTGTCTTTCTACCCTCATCCCCTTCTCTCCTCATCTCCCACCCATCATTTCTTATCACTCCCCCCTTATCTTACAGCTAGTGTCCTTCCCTTTTTGACAATCTTTCACCCCTTCTCCTCATCCCTCCATCACTCTCTCCAAGTGAATGACATCTCAAAATGTCTTACATAACCTTGTTCTTTGTATAAGTGAGTTTGCAGGCCGGTCAGGTTTTAGAGATTCTGTTCTGGAAGCAGATTTGTTTACCTCCTTCTCATGCTTGATTTTGACAACTGTGAAAAAAGAAATGCTCTTGGAATACCTTCCAAAACCAGAAACTGGGACTGCGTCCACTCGGTCCAGGTGTTCTCTATTCAGTTGCAACTGAATCCATGTCCTGAATCCAACCAGTATACTTTGTTTATTCCGGAGAAACCTGTGAGAATTTTGCATCATAATTAAAAATGCCTGGAGATTTTTTGGTTGTGGAAACTGAAGGCGACAGCTGTCAGAACAGTACAGGGTTCACTTGTAAGTTCTGTCCTGGAGCAGATCTCCAAATGGGACCAGTCTTAAAATGTCCATAGGAGCCCTCGTCTCTGGCTTGGTGCCATGTGAGGGTTTGGCCTTGTGAATGTGCCACACCCCTGACCATGCCCCTAACCCGCCCTCATCCTTGCAGAGGTGTGCCAGGCTGAGCCAATGACGGGCCCCTGCCGTGCCTCCATCCTGCGCTTCTTCTACAACAGCAGCACTGGGGCCTGCCAGAGCTTCATCTACGGGGGCTGCAGGGGGAATCGGAACAACCATGCCAGCGCTGACGAGTGCCTGGCCACCTGCACAGGTGACCCCTCTCCCTGCTTCTCCACTTCACCTGCTTCTATGTTTCAACTCCACCCCTTTTTACCTGTATACCTGTTGCATCACCTATGTGCACAACTAGAGCCTGCCCCTTCACCTGTCTGTACACCTAGGACCCCCACTCACCTTTGTGTACACCCAGAGTCTGTACAAACTGAAACAACTTTAAATACATGTTATGAAAAATACATTTCTTTTAATTCATGAATTTCACTCATCTTCTTGCAGTGACCATTGTTCCCAGTGGAAAGAAAGCCCCCTCAGGTGAGATACATTCTGTCTCTCAATACTTACCCCAGTTTGGTTTCAGCTGCTTGTTCCCAACCTTGCTGGTTGTTCATTGAGGCTGGTGAGATGAAGCACTTCTTTACTGCATTTAAATAGGATTTCCATTGACATTACTTCAGTAAAACAAAAACACAGACCACACAGATTTCACTTCCATCTGGTAGCCATTCAGTGAAATGTGGCCTCTGTCTTGACCCTAAATGTGCGACTCATTCTCCAGATGAAAAATCCTGTGCCGGGAAGGGCGACCCCGGCCCATGTCGCGCCGCTTTCAGTAAGTTCTACTTTGACTCTGACACCACGTCCTGCCAGCCTTTCACCTACGGGGGTTGCCAGGGCAATGGAAACCGCTACGATTCGGTTGCGGACTGCATGCTCCACTGCGCTGGGATGGAAGGTGAGTGAAGAGGCCCAAAAAGGTACACATGTAATATGCAAGATGCTTTAAAACACATGAATGCTGTATTTTCTGACAAGTGCCAAGCAGTGCTCCATGAGCAATATATCATAATTGCTGTTTGTTCACATTTTAATTATATGGTTACTCTACCAATTTTTCCAAAAAATGTTATATTATTTATGTCTGAAGTTATATACAAATACGTTGTAAAAGATTTTGTATTTTTGATGACATGCTGTTTTTTTTATTATTTTATGTGGTTTTTACACAAAAACACAAAAATAAAAGATATTTTTTTCCATCGGGTGAGAAGGAGAGAAATCAGTGAAGGAGGAAATGCAGGACACAGTAACAGCCCCTGACAGGAGCATTGTGGGAAATATGTTAGCGTACACCGTGTGAACATGTGTAGTTCTTTCTGACGCTGTGGAAACCAGGTGTGCTCATCCAGGTTCCCTGTGTCTTTCACAGGGAACCTGGATGAGCATGGACAGAACCCCAACCGCTGGACTCCAGGTAACACACACCTTACACACTAAGGCATATCTCACTGGTGCCATTTCTTTTGGCCTCACGGCATACATAGATAACCAGTTCTCCAAGTCAATTAAGACATTCACTGGAAAAAAATGCTAGCTGGTGGGTGGGTATAGACAACTATCATGTTGTTAGCATTTTTAGCTGGGCTGGTGGGTGCAGCTTTGAAGAAACTGGTTCATCGGTGACACTCATTGTTGGTCTAAAGGTCATTTCTAAGGTGTGTGATCTATCACAGAAATATGTAATTTGGGTGGACTGTCCCTTTAAAGGTATGCACACACTTATACACACTCTTACGCTGTCGTGCATGCTCTTGCGTGCTCTGGCTCACGCACATTCTCTCCCTGCTCCCACAGCGTTCTTCATGGTGACCACTCTGGTCCTCATGGCAGCCGTCCTCCTGGTCGGCCTTGTCCTGATCTCCGTGCGGAAGATGAAGGGCCGCCAACGCCGCTCCCGCGACGACAAGCAGGAGCTGCTGCCCGAGGACCAGCTGGCCACGGAGCAGAACGCTTAGGGGGCAAGGCCTGTGACCGGGCGGCGGTGCCAGGAACACCCCCGATCCCCTGCGTTCCGAGCCATTCCAGGCTTTTACTGAAGCCGTTATGTTTGGAAGCGTCCTGCTGGTGTTGAGCCAGGAAGCCGGATAACAGTAAGTCCTGGAATGGCCCAGAATGCTAGGCATTAGGATTGCTATTTCCATCCCTGCTGGGATTACTCTTCAGACCATATTCATTAAGCATTATCATTCCTATACAGACAGAATATGAACCAGAATAGAACCAACTCTTAAGTGCAATAATACTTAGCGTAATACAAAGCATCTTTCAATGGTTTTGTCCCTAATGATTTCTGTATTTGCACACTGATGCATTCATACACATTTTTAATTTGGCTAAAAAAAACACCCACAATTAGACATACATATACTGGATTTTCTTCCTTTAATCTTTTAGATTGTAACTAAAATAACTAAGTGGCTTTGATCACCTGCTAGCCATATCATTTGCACAGGTGAATTAGCATCATGCATTCATATTCAAAAACATTTACATGTCTGTATGGATCAGTTTTACACTCACAGCCTTGGGTGTTGATGTATGCTGAGCAAGAAATTAATATCAAATATTTTTGGACATTTTAAATAAGTTTTATGTTATGCATGATCAAAGCGTTCAAAATAAATTTTAAAAAGTATACATTGAGAAGTTGAAATAAAAGCTTTTTAAAAAAATATCCACCATAAGCTACATCGGCTGAGCCTTTAAAAGAGAAGTGAATGAGATAAAACATATTTTTAAAAATAGTAGGTCACATGTAATGTTCCAAGGTACTTGCAAAAATAAATGTTAGAACTTTTTATAAACATTTTTAATATCTTTGACTTTTACTGAATGTAAAATGTTCAGATTTGTTTCACTTACTGTTGAAAAGGAAAATTACCTGGTTTGGGCTTCAAACAGCTGCTGTTTTTGGCACATCAGACAGCTGTTTGCAGGAGGTACATACTGTCTTATCATTAAGACTCTGAACATACCAGCTCAGGCTCCACCTAAATGAACACTAAAGTAATGTACAGCTTGAATTCCACAGAACTCACATTTTGTTTCTCTTAACAGGGAATATTCCTGTTTTAGCAAAACATCATTTTTAAGAGATCATAACTTGGCGTGGTAACATGATTTTTAGTATAGAATATATTACATTTTAAAATATATATTTTTTTCATGTCGTAATTACGAGAACCGTTTCGAAATGTTATGACCAATTTAGATTGGAACAGCATTGCTGTCCTGGTTATGTCCTGCAGGGGGTGCTATTTAGCCACAAGGAAATAGCACATCCAGTTTGGGCAGTGCTAAAATAGTCGGTCCGTGTACTCTCAAAATTCTGTGACAATAACAAATATAAAACAATGCGATATGAATTTTAGGATAAATGTGCATATAAATACGTTTTTGAATTAGAATGGACAGTAAGGCCCTGTGGGAAGTGGACGTTTTAATGTATATCAAATATAGGAGGATAAAGATGTATTCTGTCTGTTAAAACGAGAACAAGTCTTTATGAATTGACCTCTTTATTATCGTTAATCTGTTACAGCTCTGTTTATCTGTCTGCTTTAGGTACTTGTAATTCTCCTTCTAATTGATCAAATGTGACGTTTATTACTATAACAAGATTATATCGAAAGAAACCCTGATAATTCATTGTGGCAAATCTTTTCTATATACATCTCATTTCTAAGAAAATTCTTTTGGCTCTAATCTAATTTGAGGCTGGGAAAGAGCATCATGGGTAACATTAAGGGAACACTTTGTGTAAACACTTATGTTTGTATGATATAAATATTCTTTTATACAGTTTGAAGTCATTTATATAAGCAGTTTAAAGTACTAATGACAGTGAAGACTTTGTATTTTAAAGGTATAAAATTGTAGGCAGGCTGAGATTGAAATGTAATGCTCGTGAAGATTGATTTAAAATCGATGTATCTACGTTCCACTCATTCATGTCACATTCCATACTTAATTATGGTGCTGGGAACCTTACTCTGCTGACCTCCGTTAACAGGGCACTTTTATGTAGGACTCTCCCTCAATTTAAGCAATAAAATTTCATTTAGTAAAACATTAATGACACCTCAGATTAAAAATGACTTGATATACATTCACACTATTAAAATGTTCTGTCGAGTTAAAAATAAAACACATTTGTCACATTAAGAAGGTTAAATTTAAATAAACTGCTTCGTAAACTGTCTGTTAATATTGTATGTTGTGTGGTAATTTTGTATTGCACACCTGTTTACATGTTTCGTACACCTGTATTTCCTTGTCATCTTCACAATTATCTGAGTTTTTAAAAATTTTAACAGCGTTGGCTATTGTTTGCTTATAACCAATAGAGGGCAGTGGTGGCTAATACATGAATCCCACACCACACTAGTGAAGCGAATACAGTTTTATTGAATGACATCACCTATGGGGAAAAAAGTTAGTAATGCCGCATTAACCTTTAAAAGTAGTTGTTACAGTCACACAAGCAAGTGCCAAAAGATGAACAATTAAAGTGTCATTGGCAGAATTTAAACAGAGTGCATCTTACTTCAGCAACATGCTGTTCAGGAAATATAACTATGTTTTCTTTCCCCTGTTAACCAACTCAGTGGCCAACAAGCTTAAACCCGACTGATTCTGCAGCATCTGTTATCCTTTTGCTTCTTAGTTTCAGGCTCTGCATTTGCAAAATTGTGCAAGATTGTTTCAGGGCACATAATCAACAGATGTTGCTTTGGACTAAGTTGGTTTTCAGTTTTTGGCAAAATACGATACAAAAATTTCACTTTTTTAAAAAAAAAAACCACTTCAACAGCTATTCTTTTAAACGCCTATTCTTTTGAATCACTTCTGTGATCCAGAGTTGAGAAATATGCTGCAAAATGTCTGCTTCCATTTTCGTAAAATGTGGCGCATGTTGAACATATCCTGACCGCTTATTTGTCATGTAAATTTTTCATTATGCATCTTGACCTTTTCTTGGATGCATTTTGAAGGTCAGCTCACTGTATTTTGTTCAGTCCCATTGTCTACTAAAATGGCTTTGAGAACATCAATTGATGTACTAGGAAAAAAAACGTCACAATTGTATTGTTTTTCAGACAGGACCCCGAAGACAAGTACATGATGAAAAGCATAATATATTCATAAAGAGTAATATTTTTGCACCTGTCCTTGATAGCTGAATATATCTGCACATCTGCTCCTGTTCAAATACTCCTTTTGAAAAAACGACAGACGCTACTGCCAATGGAGAGGCATCCTGGGTTTGCTTTTGTTCAAATGTTTAATGACTCGTTTTAGATCCATATTAGGCTTAATTGTTGAGAGGCCTATACATGTAAAGTGTTCGAAACATGATGGTGTATTGAGTTACAACCGCAAAATTTGGACGATGTGAAGCAATGGTCCTGGATCGAACTCTCGTTGCTCAGTCGACCGAGGAAGCTCATCTGTCGAGTTCGGGGATTGGTCAACTGTGCTCCTGGAGGGCGCTCGCAATTTTCATTCCAAAACATCTGCAAACAGCCTAGCTGAACAAACTATTTCCCTGCTCCAAACAGACCGGCTCCAGGTCTTTGCAAATTGTGCGTATCATGATTGTGGATAACTAGTTCTGCTGGATCAAATCTTAGCCACCCAGGTCTTCCAGTGTCACTGGCTTGTCTTATACAAAAATGTAGGCCCAGATTCAAACTAACCACATTGTGCTTTGCTAATAAATTATAAAAAACAATATTAAGTTGGTAATTAAAGAAAAAATGTTTTCTCCCCAGCATAATTACTGTGTGTCCCTCTGGGGTTAGTACTGTATCTGGGCAAGATACAGTGCTACATGAGACTTTGCATCCATTTTGTAGCACATTTGAACCAGTTCAGTTGTAACCAAAGTGTCCTTGGCCGGCTGAAACCCACCTGAATCTCGGCAGGTCAAACCCAATTGTCTCACCTCTGTGTGCCCACAGTGGCAGTCTGCTAACAAGAACCCTGTCTTAAACCTGGGAAGGGTGGTCAGTTGAACTGGTATTAGTTAGCTCATTCCTAGAGGTTGTGTATGCTGGTTTTGATTACCAATCACCTTGGTGGAATTGGCTAATGAGCTTCAAAGTCCAGTACCAATTAATTCATAGCTTCATAGGCCTTAATTATTTAATAAAGAGTGGAAGTTTGCATTAAAATCTACAAACATATGCAGGCCATTTCTGCTGTAGAGTCTGGCCATCGCAGGTGCAGAACCGCTCTACTGACTGACAGCCATTTGGGGTCCCAGTCAATTTAAGCAAATACCGTTAATTTTTTAAACAACATTTTTGACTGATTTCACTAAATGGCAACTCAAGAATGTTTTAAATGTTGCAGAAGAAACAAATGGAGGGAGAAGGCCTATTGTGGTCAGATTGCATCAGTGAATTCGGGCCAAAGCTCATAAACACAAAAAAAATGCAGGGCCGGGAGAAAATGGAGCCTCAAACCCCTGAAGTGAGTTTAGCTAATTGTATAATATCACAGTTAGGGAACTGGGCTTGAAACTCAGAGGTTGCAGGTTTTATTCCCAGAAGAGGCAAGGCTGTTGTACACTTTACCAAGGAGCTTGACCCGCTGCAGTACATATCCAGCTGTGTAAATAAGTAACTAGGGAGAAGCTGTGTGAGATGCTCTGGATAGGATCAATCTCCTGAAGGCTATGCTAACGTGGGGGACGTAGACAGGTAAGATTGCCCTCCATTCCCCAGCTGACTGTCTGTCCCTGAATCAGTATGCTTCCAGCGCACTGCTTTCATTAAACAGCCAAGAGAAGAGCTGGCATACAAGTTTTTCTCTTCACATTACACATTTCATAACAGTCATTTAACAGACGCTCATATCAAGAGCCACTCACAACATGGGAGAACATGCTAAGTGCTTTCACCTTATTAATATGAGCAATACTGCCAGATAGCAAATGTATAACATCAGTAAAGCGCTAATGCAAGTTAACGATGCTAATCCCAGCTCTTGAGCAAAAGCAGTACATTAATGAGAGTCCGTCATGAGAAAAGCAATAACAAGCCACAAACAAAGCCATAAAAATGCCATAATCTCAGTCTGTGCCACGATGCATTCTGAAGGGGTGAGTCTTCAGCCAGCGTCAGTGGATGGCAGATGATTCTGCTGTCCTGACCACAGCGGGAAGTTCCTTCCCCCCCAGTGGGGTGGAGGAGGAGGAGGAGGAGGAGGGGGAAGGGGGAACAGACAGGCATCATGACTTTGAGGCCTGGCCATGCAGGGGGGGGGCGGTCAGTCGCCTTGAGGTTCGCAGAACACAGAGACCAGGCTGGGGCACAGTTCACCGTGCAGAGATCAATCAGGCCATGCTGGTCGCAGAGGCTGACGGAAAGAGCTGGATGAAACTGAACAGGCGGTGAGGGAGCTGGCCCAATGCGTGGGACTCTCAGCAGACAACGGCAAGGTTTCGAGGTGTTTGAGCCTCACCGTGGCCAGCCTCCTCTCCTTCTTACTCCCTGTGTGTCCGTCTGTCCATCTGTCTGTCTTCCGGGGGATCTGTAGAGCCGGCCCCCAGACACCTTCACGTCCTGTACAGCCCTGCTGACCCCCGGACGCTGCCTGTGACAGTAGTCATCTGGTTTCTATCTCGCATCTGTGTAATTGTGCTTGTTTAGTGTTACCCCCCTTCTCCAGCAGCCATCCATTTGACAGATTTGAAAGATTCTCAGCATTCTTGAAGCATGAGTGTTGGTAACCCCCCCCACCCCAACGATACACCAACCTCAGAACTAATTGTGTGAGAGAGAGGGACAGACAGAGGCTCACACAAGAGTGTGAGTGAGTGCATTTGTGCATGCATCTATGTGTGTGCGTCTTTGTGCCTGCATCTGTCTGTTTGTGTGGGTGAGAGAGAGGAACAGAAGGTCAAGACAATGAGTTTGTGCATGTGAGCGAGAGAGTTTGTGTGTTCATCTGTATCTGTGTGCATTTGTGCGTGTGAATGTGTATTTGCGTGTGACTGTGTCTGTGTGTTCACGTGCATTTGAGTGCGAGTTCATGCTTATTTGTGTGTGACTGTATATGTGTGTGTGAGTTTACATTTGTGTGCATATTTGTATGTGTGTGTGTGTATGTATATATTTGTTCATGTGGATATGTGTGAGCGTGTGTCTGTGAGAAAGAGTGTGGGTGTTTGTGAGTCAGTGAGTGCATGTGTGTGTGTGCATGAGCATCTGTGTGTATATGTGTGTGTCTGCGTGTGTGTGTGCACACAGAGGTCTGGGACCTCATCAGTGGGGACGTTACTTCCTGTGGACCCATTCCAATGGGGGAGGGGTGCAGAGACAGCTCACACACTCTGCTCCCTCCCTCCTCGCCGTCATCGCCAGATGTCTGTCCCTCCATAAAGAGCATACCGTCCCCCCAAAGCGATGTCGTCCCCTGGACGCAAGGCCACCATCGCTTCTCTGGCAACTTGATGACAGTCGCCAAAACCTGCACGACTGCCAACCTCGGAGCGTGACTGTCACTGATCAAAACCAGAGAGAAAGACGGAGAGGAAAGAGGGAGGGCGGGAAAGAAAAAGAGTGTGAGACGACAAGAAGGGGGATAAGGGGGAGGTGGAGAAGGAGCACTTCTTAGAGTATGATGTCATAGCTTTGGCTCTCTGAGAGAGGAGGAGGAGGGGTTGGGGAGGAAGGGGGGGGTTTGGTCCAGGGTCTCTGCAGAAATGGGGGCTGTAATTCGAGTGACCCCATCTAAAATTGAAAGCAGTTGCGAATCCTCTGGAGGGGTGAAGTCCCGCGGCCCAGACTCCGCTAGCCGTTCCCACGACACCAACCGACCTCCACCTTTTCTCCTTCCACCCCCCCCTCCTCCCCTGTATCAGTTCTCTCTCTCTCTCCCTCTCTGCCGGCGTGGCCGGTCCCTGTGCCTATAAATGGGAAGTCTAGCGGCGGCCCGGGGAGAGACGGCCTGGCCCGTCCCGAAAAAACTGCTCTTAAAAAGGCAAGTGGGGAGGCCTCAGATTCGCTGTTTTATAAAAAGCAACCTTGAGAATTATAAAATGTTTATGAAATGGAAAATAGTTTAGGCAGATAATTTAAGAGCCTGTTGGGTGGCTGGATCTTCTGACCCCGCCCACCAACCCCAATCCCCCTCCCCCCAAAATCCCCCTGACCCAGCTCTGCAACCCCTCCCCTCCCTTACTTTCTCTCTCCTCACCTTGTTCCCTTCTTACCTTTCTTTCGAACAAAGCCCCTTTCACTTCCCTCCTCTATCACCTCCATTACATGCTCGGTCGTAGCTGGGGCTGCTCATTTCATTCCTACAACTGTGTGACCCAAACTCAGCAGAGCTCCAGGGAGATCACAAAGGGAGGAAAAGAGACCGGGAGAGGAGGGGTGGAGGCATTCGAACACATATTCCAACACTGACTTCTAGAAAAAAAAAAAACAAAAAAAAGGTTTAAGGGCTGTCTGCTTTTGGAGACAAACATGGAGAAACAGAAAAAGTAATGAAGCCGTTTTGTTGGTTAGGGATCTCATCCTATCCGTGATTGTGATGACCGTCGAGTCTCTGGCTCAGCTGCAGTGAAAATGATGGATTGCCTGCTGTCTGCCAGCAATCTAAATAAACAAACATACGTACAGGCACTCACATACACGCCACACACACACACCCACACTTTCCTTTCAACAAGATGTCCGCCTTATCAGAGATGGGCTTGAAACGTAAGGGGTACTCCGCAGGCATACTTAGTGGGCTCCAAACACCAAACTACAAACCCGCTAAACGTTTCCAGGTGGAGGTCCTGCAAGTGATTACCCCAAAAGACTGCGTTGCATTTCCATGCAATGACCAGAATAGCACCTTAACATAACTGAGCGCATACGGTCAGGAAGCCAGACAAACTATCTGACCACAGCTCTTACAACAAACCCCTCTAGTTCTCTCGCAGCCTTGGCCAGGTCACTCATGGAACTAGAAAAAGGTCAGCATTCCACGCACATGTTCCTTGTTTGAAAGGATATGTGATGCTGCATTGTAAAAAAAAAAAAAAAAATTGAATCTTAAATTATGATATATACAAATATATGAATGTTTTCAGGCTCTGTTGTTTCTTCCACACACTGTTGTCTTAAAGACTTAATTTTAAATGGATTTTTTTGCCACCAATCTACAGATAATACCCCATAAGGACAGTCAAAACATGTTAAAAGTTTTGCAAAAGTATCAAACATAAAAATTCATATATCTTAAATGGAATGCTTTCACTTTGTCCTTATGGGAAATTATGTGTTGATCGGTGGAAAATTTTTAATTTTAACTCAAGTTTTAACGCAACAAAGAGTGGAAAAGTGAAGGTATCTGGATACTCTCCTAGACCACCACACATGATCTTGGGAAAAAAGCTTAAAATAAGCAAGCAATACAATCTGACAATGGATTTTGTTTTTTACTTAAGAATACAACACTAGATTAAGAATGTAATCATCGCTGTAAAATGCTTGGTAAGAAAATGAATTGTAAAACCACAAAAAACAAGAGTTATTGTCTGATTTTGAGTTTATAATGCCCATTAAGATTTCATTTATTTGCATTGTGTCTGCAATCTTCAAATACCCTCTGCATCCTGAGCAACCTTTTCTGAAGTGATAGCCAGATGTGTGCGTGTGGTAAACATAACAGCCAAGTATATGTGTGTGGTAAAGTTTATAAGGACTTCATTTAGTTTCCAGCACGCAAGAGGAGTATGGGAGCAAGCCAGTGTTAGATTAACGATATTCCGCCTCAGGGAGATACTTAAAACTTGATCTTTAACTTTAAGGGAAAATTATTTGAGGTCGTTTTGGTTTGGGTTAAACAAGTAGGCCCTTTTTTTAAGAAAAAACCTTCTCCATTGTATTATTTCAAGATACAATCAGACTTGTGGAATGTTTGGTGCGCATTCAAAAATGTAATTAGTCTTTGGAGGAAATAGAATGCTGTACGTTAACACAGAAAGTAAAGAAGAAACATTATTTTTCGTCCCTAGTTTAATTCCAGGGGAAAAAACCAATAACAACCGCTTTGTAAAAATTTGGGTATGTGGCAGAGGGACATCTTGGTTTGTATTGGCTCTCCGTTCTCTTTTTCTCACGAATGTCGTGACTCATATAAACAGCCGTTTCAGATGAGTCCTGTCAGAGTTCTGTAATTGCGGCCGAGATGAATGCTAACTACAGGCTGTGCACCAGCAAGGCGATTTTATTTTCCGAAACGTACTAGACTACCTGTACTCATCGGTCGGCTGCCCCTACCATGTACAGTCAGCCAGGTCGTCATAGCTTATCTTGCCTCCGGGGGGTAATAAATCATCAATGACTAATGATGCCCGTCCGACGTCTGACGCAACCCTGAAAAGCTTACATGTGTGTTTATGTTCCACCGCACTCGGACTCGCACTGAAACGAAAACAGAAGCCTAAATTAAACATGAACATTTTAAATAAACTCCAGAATGGGCATATGGAAGAAACTAAATAATGTATCTGTTTGGTTGACAATATGAATCCACCTGATTTGTTCAAGCAGCGGTTCTGAAAGGGCTGAATATTTAGGGCCTTTCACTGTGGAACAAAATGCGCAGAGCTACTTAACCAAAGCCCATATTTGGACAGGTAGATAAGTCATTTGTAATTCTATGTCTAAATGAGTGGCTCCCCTCCAGGGACTCATGAAACTGGATGATTCCATCCCTCTAGGGCCAGTGATGTTGATCCCTGGCATTTGTGGAATAGAAAGGAAGCACAATTCGGTGGAGAAAGCTGAGAGGTTTAAAGTGGTTAGCCGATGAAGGTGGGGAATGGTGATCCATTGCTTTGGGTAATGAGTGATAGCTTGATAGCTGAACCCAGCCCTGCTGGATCTGCTCTCTCAAATGCTTCACACACTACAGGTGTGACACGTACACTCAGACGACATAGAAACTCAACACTTTCAGTTATCACACGTATGTTTGAGTTAACATGAAAAATCAGACAACACAGGAACCCTGCACTTTCACTCAAACACACACAAGCACAAACATATAGTCAGACAACACAGAGGGTGTGCACTTTCACTCAAACACATACAAGCACAATCATATAGTCAGACAACACAGAAAGCGTGCACTTTCACTTCAACAAACACACACACACACACCCAATCAGAGACAACACAGAAACTAAACTTACGCCTACACACACAGAGTCATTACCACCTGATCCATGCTCATCTCTATTTTACGGGAACAATGAGCAGGGCACAGCCCTGAGATTCCTTTGTCATGCCATGGCACAACTTGACACTGTGTCTAGAATCTAATATCCTGTTGCGCAATAACACACAAGAGGGACACACATTCACGTACGCTGTTGGATAACATGAACACCATGCACATTCACTTATACATTCACACACACAAACACAAATCCCAGTTAACAGGAAACACTTCTGTCTAAATTCACATTTAATTGCAAGATAACATGATAAGAATGTTCTCCAAATAGTCTTGCAACATATCTGATTCAGGCTCTTGTTTTGTATTTTATGTCATTCTGGAAAATAGCATTTGCAAAATGCCTGTAATACAATATAATATTTGTGATATTATATTTGTGATATTGTTATATTTGTGATTTTTAATATGAACAATGTTAATATTTGTGAACCTACAAAAGGTACATACTTTGAGGGGACATTGGTGTAGTGTGAATTCTCTAAAGATATTACTGAGTAATGATCAATATTCATGAGATTGAGGGTAATATGTTGTATATGGTGTACATTTTCTTCTTACAAAATGCGTTTACTAAACAATATTTTGGTTGTGTACAGGTATGGAAACAGCGATAATGAGAAAAGTAACATTGAGAAATTCCAGCCAGACCTACGTTTTATGACACAAAAAGAGGGCAAGTCTGAGAAAAAACATAATGTATGGTCACCCTAGAAAAAGTTTTCAAAATTTCAAGGTTACCCGTAATGGTTTTCATTTGGTCAGTTACGCTCTTGGGACATTCAGAAGACCAATATTACTTTAGTTTAGGAGATTACACCCTAGCATTTGGGAACTAAAAATTGCTAACTGGTCTGACAAACACCAATAAGTGAATGCTTTATACAAATACTGTGCTGGGAAAGAGGTGACAATGTTTTGGGGAATGCCAAGGATTTTGTTTTTGGCTTTGTGCAGATGACCGTGTGCTCATGCTTTCCACTATGCTGAAACACCATCCTTGTAAATGTTTCGCACACGAAACGCTGAGGAATGTCGGCAGAGCCTTGGCAGTTAGCATCACGCTAACTAAGGGTGGACCAGCTGCCGCATTAGCGATTATCTGTGGTGTGACTTTTCCGCTGGCCCGGACCTCCACAGTCCAGTCCCAACGCTATCCCAACCCACCAGGCCTGGCCATAGAAGGTCTGTATATCAAGTGCTGTAACCGAAATCTGTTTGTTAGCCCCCTGTATATGACATCAGAGGGTGATGTAATGTGTAAAATTAGACAAAGATTTAAAGAAAAAAATAGACTTCTTTTCCAAGAATTTTTAATGAGCCGTGCGTCTCATTGTCATTGTTGAGTGTGGCGACTGTTGAGATAACCACAGGTCTCTTGAGGGATAGCAAGAGAGATTGCTGTAACTGACTGGGTTTGAGTTACACTGTGTGTGTGTGTGTGTGTGTGTGTCTGTGTGTGATAGATAAGAACAATTTTCTCCCATGGCTGCAGATGAATTAACTTATGAGTCAGTGCTTCTGGCTAGCCATACTGCCGAGGAATTTGGAACTGCGGGAGAGAGGGATAGAGAGGGAAAGGGAGAGACTTAGCAGAGAGAAGACAGCAAGAGGGGGTGAGATGAAGGTAAAAAAAGAGAGAGAGAGGGCAAAAGGGAAGGGCGAGAACAAAAGAGTAAGAGCTGCTGAGTCGGCACTATGTGTGAGTCTGTGGTCGGCCATCGCGATCTGTTTCGACTAAACCTGCCTGATATGTCTGGCCACAATCTTCTGGTCTCAGTACTCTCTCAAAGTCTGTCTATATGTCTGTGTGTCACGCACTCTTTCCAGACTTCCTGAAGGATGCTGATTCAAGTCCTCAAAAGCATATGGACTTTTCTGTTGACCGGTGCCAAAAGATCACTGTCATTGTCACCCAGAAATAGAGTCTCAGAGAGGATGTTTATTCAGACAATGGCAGATGGATGGGCTGAGGGGTCACAGATATTTTGCGAGGAATTTTTTTGGGGGGCAGGGAAAGAGGTTGGAGAGCAGGGGGCAGGACTTCTTTGGTCAAACCAGTATTCATGCTTTCACTCAGAAACACAGAAAACTTTCTATGGGTCATTTAAGAGAAAATTGCATGGAAGCATCCCCAAATCCCTGAATTTATGCCGTCTTCCTCTTTGTCCAGCCATCCATGCCATGGGCAGAATTGTAATGTCACCTTAGCTTGAGTTTCAACCAGAAAATCTCAGGGGGAGCAAGATACTTTTCCATAAAATTAATCAATAAAGAGAATAATTTACCCATAAGCCTTTGCCTCCCTTGCTTGTAGTTTTGAGCTTAAAGGCCAAGACTGGATGTAAACACTGTGACTGGCACCAGATGTAATAAAAATCAACCTGTGTAATATTTCCTGTACATTCGGTTCTTGTGGTGACAAGCAGACAGGGTGCTAGAGAAGGCCAGAAGGGCCGTGGGTTGCCAGGG
Organism: Albula goreensis; assembly: GCA_022829145.1. NCBI lineage: Eukaryota > Metazoa > Chordata > Actinopteri > Albuliformes > Albulidae > Albula > Albula goreensis. Next base: position 6,883,643 of record CM040751.1, read on the forward strand.
CTTCTGACTCCTTAATGACATCGCTGTCAAATCACCGGCCGGACCACCGAGGCCTCCACCGCACGGGCTTTCACTCACTGCCCCGAGTGCGTGAGACGCAAAAGGCAGGATATCAGTTCCCTGTTTACTCTGAGGACACCCGTTTCCTCCCCTATCCAGCTCTTGCCGCTTTGCAGCTAGACCCAAGGTCATTGGGCCTGGGGTCAGTTACCTCAGTCGCCAGCCGCTCTGGGCCCAAACGCAAGGCTGTTTTTCCGCTCGCTTGATGTGCTTTCAACCCCATTCCCCTTTTGGGGGTTGCATCATTTGGAGAAGGATTCCACTGGGACATGTCCGGCCCCTATGCTTCTAGTCTGTCTGCTCCCAGAAACGTCTTGTGTCTCAAGTACTCCGCTTTGAACTCTTGCCAGTTTCTGACAGTGACCAGCCACAGCGACAGTGAGCTGGATAGTGTTGCTGACAGACCTTCTACAAGGTGGTCACGACAACAATCAAATGCAGATTTAGATTTCCCTACAATATGCAAGTGCACAAGGAACATTTTAAGATATGGTGTACAGTTTGGGAAGCAGTTTACAGTTCATTACACTGCAGCCATTTAACTTATTCAGAGTGACTTATAATGTAGTAGAACATACTAAGTACAGAGGCCACATAACTTCCAATGTTAAACAGTTTAAAAACGATGTCTACTTTGCTTGTCATGTCATTGATTTCTTTTCTTGAAACAAAACAACCGATGTTGACAATAAAAACCAATGTACATTAAAGTTTCATAACAAGTACAACTGAAACAGTTTGGTTACTTCACACTTACTCCAAATAACAAACAAGACAAGGGAAACATTACACCGCTGCCTTAAAATACAGTTAACTGCAATGATTATCGGAGACCTATAATTTCAGAGCGCTGACACAAGCCTTCAAATGTACACCTGGCTGCCAGGTGTTCCTTTCAGCTCTCAGCCGGGAGATGTGGATGATCGCACAGTTTCATGGAAATGTTGACCATATGGCAGTACTCGTGGTGGCAGTACCGTTTATTGACATTTTCTGTCACAGACTGAATTGTACACAAAGTTTACATTTATAAGAAAAGTACAAGTATAAACAACCCCTGTGATAACCTTAAAGGTCCAGTTGACCGATTTTGATGTTTTTCGCCTGGTACGTCTTGTTGTATGGTAATGGTGTTGTTTCATGATGTACGGCCTTCAATATTTCACAGATGTGAAGTAGCTGTCCTATTTGTAAAGCTGATGAGAAAAATTGACGTTAGGTTTTTTCCAACTAATTATCACTTTCTGCTTCTGTTCTCTGTGATATTTAATCAAAAAACCTGGAGGTAAAATGGGCTGGAGGGGGCCCTCAAAACACACACATTACTTTACAGTAATCAAAACATGATATAGAAAACCAATAAGCTTGTATGATATAATCATTCAGATAGACAGTGCCCAGTAGATGATTTATGAAATATCCAGTTATCAGTGCGTAAAATGTTAACTGATGGTTGGGTTCTGTCTCTCATTCCTGATCCATGATGGTGATGGGCCAAACCCCTGTGAGCACTGCAGTTGTAGTTAGCCGATGTGATGATGTGTTAGCAGTGACAGCTGCGAGACAGCCAGCCCACAAAGCCCGCGTTTTGGAAATGTGGCAGGATGCAGAAGGGGCAGGGCGTAACGCGATAGCCCGTGGCGGGTGTCGTTCTCGGGGGGTTGCCAGTCTTTCGCTGGTGCTTATGGAAACCTTTGACGTCTGATGAGTTTTCGGGGGCAGCAAGCGATATGACCGCCCGTATAATTACCGCAACCTGAGTCTCATCCCCAAGTCTTCTGAGCCACGCTTGCGGTGTGCGTTTCCGGAGTGCTGTGCCTCGGCGGCAGGCGGGATCAGCTCAATCGAACCTCGGGCCAAAAGACACTCCATGTATGTAGGTTGTCTGGATGCGAGTGGCTTGGCAGGGGGACTGAGGCCCTGCTGAGGACTGGCTCACGGACACGGGCTCCCAGCTGCGGAGGTGGCTGTCAGTTTTTCCCCTCCCCTCAGCACCTCTTGATAAACCACTTGCTCCTACTATCAATCCTCTGAGGGGATGAAGCAATTTGGCAACACCCCCACCCCATCCCACCCCCACAATCTCCATATTAACAGAGCAAGGAGCTTTGCAGCCTGACAGACATGGGCGAATCTGTTTGTCTTTCTTGCTCCCTCAGCTGGCAGAGTTAGCAGGAACAATAGGCTAAGCAGGCTATCCAACTGCCACTCCGCTGGCGTTGAATCTGACCCACTTTCCAACTCAATTGTTTTGTTGTGTGCTTCCTCATTAGGCCAAAAAAACTCTTTCTCTCTGTCGCACACTAGGATCAAACGTGTCAGTGCTCTTTCCTCATCTCCAAATCTCCAACAAAAGAATTCCTCAAACGCCCCCACCTCACTGAGCTGGTAAACCCTCGTCCTGTCTGAGTGCTGTAAAAAAGGGCGTCTGTTTGTTTGCGTCGGGGTCAGATGCATGTTTGGAATGTCAGATGCCCCCTTTGCCTTCAGTGCCATAAATCTGGGGCCAGCCCAGCCCCCACGCTCCCTCCGCGTGCCTCCCCGACCACATGGGGCGAGGGGGAAAGCCCAGGACACAGTGGATCCGCCACTGGACCTGAATCCACAGGGGTCTTGGGTTCGAATCCCTGACCAACAACCTTCATTCAAAGCTCCTCTGAAGCTAAGATGCTCATCTCCAAAGTGAACCATCAGATGTATCGTGCATCCTATTAACTACTAATTTTTCTAAATATCTTTGCCAGAAAGTTTTTTCTGTGTTTCAAAACACTGTGTTTGTAAAAACATTGGGGCCTGTAAACAAAAGACAAACTCAGCACTGAATACGCAGGTTCTCATTTTTTTTTTTTTACCTGAGAAAGTCACTCTGATTCAATCAATTCAGTTTCATCAATTAGCTTCATTAAATGAACTGATGCTCTAGTGGAACCAATTTAACCAATTTCCTCAGGTTTGACACTATTAGTGACCTACAAGGAGACTTGAAAGATCCTTTCAGCCTCCAGAATCAGGACTAGTACCACTGAATATGAATCCTTCACCAGCTCTGGAGTTATTCTTGAGGTCAGATCAATCTGAACTAAAATAATTATGACTTAAGAGTCCTCTGCATTCTCACCGGATCCTCTTTCCACAAAGAATGACAAGAATTGAAAACCCTCTCTTGGCCAGCTTATTCTGAATATAGCTAATGCCTGTTTTTCCATTGGGGTATTTGTCTGACTTACTCAAATTAGCTATGATAAAGCCCGTTCTTGCAAAACACACAGACCTAGATCCAAACAGCCATAAGGGTGAGTCCTTTTTTCAATTTATCATTCCTTAAAGAAAACCCCAGGGATAGGAATTTCCAAAGACATTACCTTTTGTACAAAAAAAAAAATCTGGTGATATCTGTGGAAAATGCCTACCAGGCTTATGAAGGGATCACTGTAAAAAAAAAAAAACTGCCCTTATGAAAGTTGTAAAATATGGAGCTCCTCTCTGTTCTCAGTAGGATGTTGTTGAGATCCCATCTTAACTCCAGTGTGGTTAGAGCACAGAGGGCTTCGCTTTCTCTGCACAACCGGAATTGGGCCAATATTCCATGAAGAGAGCACTGAAACAGGGTCTGCTCTAGGTTGCAGAGAGGCCTACCTCCAGTTAGCCTTGGTCTCCCACTGCATTTTTCTGCTCCACCTGAAAGAAGTTTCTTTCCTTAACAGCAACATACCTCGTTTGCTCACTTTGAAACACTTAGATGCACACTGTAAAAGGTTAACCATCCTCACCTGGTTGGACTACCTGAATTTGCTTTTAGTGATACAAAACCAGTTTCAGCATTTATCTCTATCCTGCATTTTTGTGCTGCCAAGTTGATGTTGGCCAAACTAGATCAATGAATCCCATTCAAATCATTTGGTTTTTAATGTCAAAAGCCCACTTATAACTGTAGGCTGTCCCATTGCTGCAGTGTTTTATATCATTTTTGGAGTACGAATGTTAGCAGGCATATACATGTGCCCACCAACTTAACTGTGCATTTTCTGTGATTCTGTGCCAATCAACTGCATAACACAGGCACCAGCTAACTAGACATGGTATGAAGCAATACTAACCTGCCATCCTGTACTCTCCCTCTCTGAAACACAATGCCAAGTTTATTTCACTGTTCAGATGCATCACTGTGCTTGAAATGAGTACTTGAGCTTGCTCTAAATCCCAAATGAACTGAAATCTTGTTAAGTCCAGAATAATGTCATTCCAGCATGTATTTTAGGCATGATTTGAAATGTCAATGTGGTTTATTTTGCATACACCTTGTTTTTTTAAACCATACAACCTTGTGAGTTGTGTTATAAAATGTTTCTTTTTTTAGTTTATATTCATGTTGGGTTAGATGTTATAATGATTATTGCTTCACTGTAATATGTTCCGTAGGAATGCATTAATTATAGGTGCAAAGAAATTGATTTAGGTCTCGTAAATGTAATATCATGGTGACATATTTGTATTCATATTTGGTGTATTCATATCATACTTACAAAAACAGAATCAAAATCAGTGTCAGCAACACAGTGACTGGATGTTCTGACTCCTTTGTGGTACACCAAGTACATTTTTCATGGAACTGCTGGGGTAAAAGTTGTGGCCACAGATTAGGTAATGGATACCCTGAATTTCATCTCTCAATGGTTGAATATAGTTCATCTGCTTGATGTTCATAGGGGCACAAACTATGAGGATTGTTATACATGCTCCTTGTCTGGTAATGGAATACCCATTCGTTTTCTCACAGAGAAAAGTTTTCCAATGCTGCTTCAATCATTGTGGCAATGATCTACGTATTTTCTTTGGCTAAGTTCATTGTGCGGTCAAGGTGAGCTGCATGACATGCCATATGTCTTAAACAGGGAAACTCAACCTGATGGTATCAGGTTTGAAACTGAAAATGTCGTCATATCAATCTGCAATTCCCAGAGGAAAAATACGGAGGGTACTGTCTTTAAACAAAACAAGTTAAATAGGATTGAACCATGCAGGTTGTCTAAATAAATTGAAAAAACATTTTAACTGACACATAGTAATCAGCCAAGTTAGTTTCCCCCTAGACAGTCTGAAACAATCACTTAGGCCTCAAGAAACTTCAATATTTTGCGCTTTTTTTTTTTTTACACACTACAACAGTTCCTCCAGGAATTTCCCAACCAGTAATGGTTCACAGAAAGGCACCAGTCCTGCAGCACAGTATCTTGTTTTACAAGCTAGCGCCCAAACACCACATCTCCGGGGTCGTCAAAGTGGCCTTTATGTTCTGCAAATGTTACTACTCATTACAAAACCTGTCCCTCTGACTGGCCGATGAGCAGCAGATGGCTTCGATGACCTAGTCGTGGGAATACTCCCCTTTCCACCTGGGTTTATATTAGCACGTCTGAACTGTGTCTGACTCAGATCAAATGATCAAATAAAAACGTTCGAAACGTCCTAAAATCGTAATGTCATTAGGTGTTACAGTGGCGGTGAGACATGACTCACGGTTCAGTCATTTCACCAGCTCATCTCTTTTAGACATGGATTCCTACATTAGTCTGTACCCCTTAACGTGCTCAGTGAAAATCGTGTAGTCGTTCTGGGCGGCAAATAGCTCTGTCGCCCACCGACAGTGTGGTTGAAACAAACCATTTATCACCATTGCCTGTAATTTTACGCTAAATTGCGCCCACCTAACGTCGTGACAAATTGACATTCAGCGGTATTCAAAAGTCACGACCTTTGAACCAGGTCAAAATAGAAACATTTTGCCGTAGGAAACGAATGAATACCAATCATAAAACGAACTGAAAATGGGTAATTATCACGGTCGAGCCAGAATTTCGATTTTATAACGACAAACGGTTGGGAGAGTTTCTGTCACTGGGTGCCTGGAATTCACGCAGCACGAGAGGAGTTAACTTTTCCTGCAGGAAGTTCGAGGAGTCCTGGGCTGCGGGGGACACTCATTTCTACAGGGAAGAGATTCCAATTCCAGCTCGGTTTATCTCAAGATAGGCTTGTGCATGTCATAAAAGCTGACTGCACCATGAAGCGAACGTAACTGCTGTCTCCGTAAGTTTATTTTTAACGACCATTTTTTGAACTTGCGCATTATATTTAAGATCCAGTAGAATATTTCTCAGAGCCAGAAGAACTTAGAGAACCGTGTTTTACAAAACCAGTCAGCTGTTAAGCGTTGTGTTGGATGAAGACAAAGAAAAAGAAATTGAAGTATTCCAGGGGCATCTTTGTGAGAATCTCAGACTTTCACTTTTTTCTTCAAGAAACTGATATCTTAACAACATTCAACTAGTATGTTTAGTGTGGTGTAATTTTAGTTTTTGTTTCTATAGTGATATAGAAATATTGAATACATTTTACCTTGCTCTGGAAAGCTATATTTGACCGTTAGATAGCCGGGTGCCATGAAACAGAATCGAAAGGGGATGGCGCTTCGCTTCCAACAATAGCAATGTGAAAGAAAGAAAAAATCCAGGAGAGCAAACAGGACTTAATCGTTTTGTTGTTGGGAATGTTCTTGTATGTGGGGTAAAACGGACAGAATTTAGTTTTTTCGACGCTAAAGAAATGTACAAATACTCTATCCAATGCGCTCGTACTCGGAAATAATACACCTGAGAGAAGAAGCGGAGGAGTATCGTTTGTATCGAGGGACCTTATCAGAATCGAGTGGGGAACGGGGCGCAGATACTGACGGCTATTTTTTTGATGCAGTCATTCAATACACCTGCAAAGGTATGTGCATCTACTGTGTATGTGTATGCATGTATATGGATAAAGACTCGTGTTTTTGAACGCTTCCCTACTTCTCACTTCTCTCCACGCAACTTTTCAACTCATATGTACAATACAAATGTACAAAAATGTATAACCACTGATGGCACATTGACAGTACTACTTAGCCAAATAAGTATTTTACATGAAATGTTATTTGATTCTGTCTTATATCCATATTCTGTATTTGTCCGAATCTCATTTTCCTGTAAGCATGAGAGTTAATCTCTAGAGTTAAATGGAACGTGCCAGATGAGTTTGGTTGCTCGTGAGTGAGAGACTTCTCCAGGCAAGCGCAAGGTCACGGGCTACTACATGGTTTTCACAGTTCACTGGAATGACCTTAGACGTAGCCGTAAATATTTTTTTTAAAAAGTGGGTAGTGGTTTTACATCTGAGAGTGTCAGAATCAACCAGTGGCTTTGCAAGATGTGGTTACATAGCTTTCTCCGAACACACACACACCCTATGCATATAGACTGAACTGACTTTGAAGACTGTAACCTCTCGTTGGCTCCCAAAGACCCCCGTTTGAATGATTTGATGCTATACCTGCCAAGCAATGTTGGATTGCATACAACGCAAAATGAAAAAGGACATATTTTCTCAGCCAAAGTAGGGAACAAAAGAAATTCTTTATCGTTGGCTTGGATCCAGTCCACATATAATTTATAGTCACCGTTATTACAGTTTCGTACATTGAAGGTATGAATGTCTATGAATAGCGGTAATGGGCAACACATATGTCTGTTGAGCAAAGTCATTTTAAAAAAGAACAACACAGATTTCTTAAATTCCTCACTGTTAAATGACCGACCGACCCCCCCTCCCGTTACATCTTTCCCAATTGCGAACATGGCAGTGAGCACTTCTCTGAAAACTTCATGAAAGATTCCAGAACGTTAGTCAGACACGTTGCAACAATGGTCTCATTGCGGGCTCGCGCTCTCTCTTAACAGACGCCTTACTTTCACAACAAACATTATGTTCTCTAGCAAATCAGCTGGAATGCTAGCAATCCGGACTGGACAAATGAAACATCCCCAATGAATCCCGTATGTTCTTAGTTCACACTACAACTCCCCCCCACCCCCTCTCTCAGCCCCACTCGCTGTAATAACTCAGTCATCTCTGCCTGGAGAGGAGTACTCTAGTGATACAACACTGTTAAGGATCAGTACTTCACTTTAAGATCCTCTCCTGCAGTAGTCGTAGAAATGCCTTCATGTAGAATATGAAATAGAATTTCATGGAGAACATAAAAATGCAGCACCACAGTTATTGCTGGTGGAAAACCAGAGACTCATGCATTTATGGGTCACTGGCAGGGTATAGTACTACAACAACTACTACTACTTCTAATAATAATAATCATAATCATAATTTATTAATATTGCGCTTTTCACAAAAGTAAAAGGGGCTTGAAAAAGTATCTTTAATAAGACCAAAGCCAAACCAACAGTCTGGTTTTCTGAAAGAAATTTTGGCCATGGTTTTAGTCACACCTGTCTTCCAACTCCCCAGAGGAATGTAAAGATTGGCTGAGGAAACCTGAACTTCAGTCATGTTAGTAGTCCTCAGTACAATGCAAGAGCTTGGCCTACTTTATCTGTTTTGTGACATGTCAAGGCCTCAGCCATATTTGACTGCTATTTATTGTGTCAGCAAACAGTCTTTTGATTTAAAAGGCATGCGGAGATGAACTTTTTGGTGCGGTGAAAAGTGATCTGATGTCTTGATTGTTGCTTTTTACATTCTATGTCCTACATTACCATACCGAAAAAAAGAAAAAACAAGCCTGCAGATGGTTCCCTGCTGGCCATAGCCCAGAGAGGACATTTTCTATTTATTTTCTCTTAAAACAGGCTCTAAACCTGCTGGCCACATATATGTGGGCCTTGGCTAGCACATGACAGGCCATGATTTGGCAGTACAGTCACACTAATATCACTTTGCAAAGAAAAACAAAAAAATTGATCTCTGAAAACAGGAACTTTCACCACAACATAAATCCCCATGTTTTCCCTCTCCATCTGAACATTAAAGTGTATCTGAGTCTTATATATCACATCATGAACCTCACAGAAGTTATAGTTGGATAGCTGGAGCCTTTGGAGAGGGTGAAAAAAAGGCATTGTTTCGCCAATTCAAGCTGTATGAAAAGGAAGAATGGGAATAGGAACTGGTCATGGAATTAGAGCTGAGAAACAGGAAGTGACCCAAACCCTGGCTTTAGAATGTTCGTCCTTCCCCTCTGAGGCTGACATGCAAGGCTGTGCTTGCTTTGAAACTGCATTGCCCTGCTTTTGCAGTTTTGTGAGAAGGAGTTTTGGAGGGAGGGATGGGAGGATGGAGGGTTGGGGGGGGCACCCATTTATTCTGCGGTCTGTCCTCTCTTCTCCTCTCTCAATCTTTCCTGACTCGACGACGTGCGCCCCATTTGACAGAAGGAATAGTAATAACCTCTGTCCCCCCCGGCCCCCTTCTTCCCACATGCTCAGTCAGATGAATTGCATTGATGGAATTCCCAGCTCTTAATGCTGATTCCCCAGCATGCACTTGGAGCCACAGTGGACAGTTTAGGGGCTGCTGAGTGGAAGAGCAGTGAACCCACTGCAGGCTAGGTATGCCTTAGCTTAAATCCTCTCCCGTCTAAGCCTTTCCACATGGCAGGTGCAACCATAATTGCACCAGCAAAAAAAAGTTAAAAATGCCATAACCTGGTGGTGCTGGATAAAATATTGTTGTTGCTAGTGGAGGTGATGAGTTCAAGACCCTGAGCCCTTTTCTGGCTGATGGAACAGCTCGTCAGGGGGCTTTGACACCAGGGTGATTAGCTTTTCCTTTTAAAGTTCACATCTCCCATGGAGTCCCTTCCTTCCTCATCTCCCATGGTGCACTGCGGCAACCCTACAGAGTATTGGCCACGGTGGCCTATGTGCTGAGCAGATGCAACTTTGGAAGGTCCCTGACAAATACGTTTGCGTTTGACCCCACTGGCCCCTCAAGATTTACACAGGTGAATATGCCGTGTTGACTTTACTGGCCTCGTAAAGGAACCCAGGTTAGGCAAAGAGAGACAGAAAGGCCCACATGACAGCCTCTGGAGAGAGGGTCTTTGGCCCGCACTTGCTCCCCAGTGTTTTGGAGACAGCTTTATGGAGCCGCAGACAAAGTGCTTTCCCATTTCCTCCCAGTTCGTCTTTGACCCCGGTGCTAGCCCCCCCCCCCTCCCAACAGGGAGAACCGAACTATGGCCCAGAGCAGCTGATGGGACAATTTTCCAGTCTGTATTTCTCTCAAGGAGCACATGAAAAAGAGAAAAAAACCCACGCTATTTTCCACACTCCAGCGGTCTGTTGAAGAGTACGTTTTTGGAAACAGTTGAAAGAGTCTGCTGAGTTCAAAGATGTCACTAGTGGGCTGGCCTGGGCGGGTGCGGCACGGGGGTGGGGGGTGAGTGAGACAGTAGGATAGTTTGAGGGTTGACTGTGTGGTTCACACACGGTCGAGCCCTCCCGTTGGTCGTGACGCGGAAGTCGGTTGTGTGTGGGTGCGTGAGCACGCAGGTGTGTGTGTCCGCTCCTGAATGAGCTTCTCTGTCTGGTGAGTCAGGGCCGCACTGTCGCTCCTTCCCAACACTGTGTGACCTGAGTCATCAGAGGCTCCCTCCCTCTCTTCCTGACACCTCAGGACCAGCTCCTGTCCTGCTGGGCTCTTCAGCTTCTGAGTATGACCACTCACCCCACCCGCTGCTCCCAGCTTTCATTCTCTGTTCCATTGGTGCTCCCCTTCCCTACCTCCCTCTCCCTGGACCACGGCTATAATCCTCCCCGCTCCACTCCACACTACCATTCTATGGGTTAACCTGCCATCATGATCAAAGCAATTAGCTCCTATGATTTTTCCCTTACAGGGATTAATGGACATGTATCCTGGAAACCTTTTCTGGTGTGTGTGAAAGAGGTGCACCAATGAACTTACCTCATAGTAGAGGTATGTAGCCCCCCTCCTTAAACACTGCCCCCCTCCAGTATGTGGTTTTGCCAGTGTGCTTCACTATTAGGAATTTCTTTCCAAGTCAACATTCTCTGTCATGGAAAATTCATTTGCCGTAATTGCTCTGGGCTGCAGTCATCACTTCTTTAGGAACATGCCATAGAAAAATCCATAGGTCTCATCAGATTCCACAGTTAGCACTTAGGTGTGTATTCCCAGCTTCACTTCTGTTTGAGAGCACATTTACCAAAAATGGCAGTTCAGATTGAACACTTACCCATATTATCCATGACACACAATGACACATACCCACAGATCTCTTAAACAAACCACTGTTTCCAAAATCCTGTCAGCAATACCACTATTTGTTTGTCTGCATTCTTGTCGTTATTGACTAGGGACTCTGATAATTACTTAACTGCGAGGGTTTCCAACCCTGGTCCTACAGAACGCAGGGTGTGCTGGGATTTACTTTCACCTTAAAATCAGCAAACTTTTTGATCCAAGAAACAAGAGGAGGTGAGGTGAACTGCGCTGATTGACTGCATTTATTACTCAGTTGTGGTTTTTTTCGGACCGGGGATGGAGACATCAGGAATAGTTCATGAATGTAAGATAAATACTCTTTTTGGTGCATGCTGCAGGGCATTTAAATGTCCCCACATACAGTTATGGGGTGACAGTTACTGCTAAAGATTCAGAGTCTATAATCACGAACATATGGAACCTGGGTTTTCTGAAGGAGGTACCAAGACATATTACGAAAATGCCAGTCACAGCGTGACATGGTTAGTCCCATACACAAGTTATGCCAGTGTTGTGACTGAAGGGAACCCCTTAACACTTTACATGAGCCACAGAAGTTCATCACAGGAGAACAATGATCATTCTATTCAAATTCTAAGAACATTCTCGACATTCTCATTTTCTGTTCTGCTCTCCAGTGACTTAGGGCCCAGATTCAATCAAACGCACATGGTCTCTTTAAGGGCATATGCAATTCAATCCAAACAGGCCTTACATTACAGCATAATTCTCTTTGATCATGCTATATTTTATTGGAGACAAGCAAACATGTTCATGTGGAATGTGTTTTTTTTTTTCATTTTAAAACAAAATAGCATATGCCTTTAAACAGACTGAAGTCAGCTTTGATTGAATTTCATGTGCCTTTAAAAAAGCTAAGTATGTTTGATTGAATTGAGCTCTTAGTTTTTTACCAATAGACCTTGCCCTTTGCTCTATCTGCCAATCCCAGCCTGATCTCCCCAGCTCAAGCTCCCTCTGTCTCCCTGTCCCTTACTCATGTCCTGGAGCCGTGTGTGTACATGGACTGATTGTACCTTTCCTGTCAGGCTCACGCCCATCTCTCTCCCCGCAGTGCCCCGACAGCGTGTTTGAACTTTGTTTTTGCACGAGCGTAGCGTGTGCCACAGGCACTGATGTTTTTACGACTCACAATTTTGTGTCATCTCAGCATCTGTAATTAGTAACACCGAGAGAGATTCAGGGGAAATTCCCGGGACAGTCTGATCCGTGACTCGGGGTAAAAATATCTTGCTGTTGCCTTTTATAGCACTATTCTTAACCATTTTCGGTGACACGTTTATGGGGTCCCAGAAACCTTGGGCAACATGAACTTTTCCAGTAAAATTTCAGGGGGTCAATTGTTGTTGTGAATAATTTCGACATGTCCTGGTGTGAGGTGGAGCTGATGTCCCCATTTGGGAGTGTCTTTGTTCTCTCGCTGACAGATGACACCCCAAGGTCAGTGTCCCATCTTGCTCTAGGAATCCCCCTGTGAAGTTTCAGATTTGTTTTGCAGGAAATTATAGTGAATTATTTGCTCATTAGCTGCTCTTACCCGAGGTCTACTGAACTGCATGGTTGGCATATTTGCAGTTTCAGATCGATGTCAAAGGAGCAATTCCTGTCAGACGCCAAGGTTTCTCTCTGCTGTTTATGAGTTCAGTGTCCTGAGTGTTACCATAGATCCCCATCATTTGATGTTTGTTACCATGTAATAAACTACTTAGGAATTATCTGTATATCAGTGGGTTGTGTCCTGTGAAAGTTACAAAATGGTTGTTTTCCTACCAAAATTGGATGAAACTATAGTTACCAAGATGAGTTGGAGAATGAGAATGGAAACTGTATGTACTGATATACTCTAATGATATCATAGAGTATATAATGTATATATATATAATGTATAGATATAATGATATCATCTAACTAATGATATCATTTCAGAAGAAAGTCAGTACATTAATTGTGATGGAGACTGTACAAAAAGAAAACATACCTATGTAGAGGTGAAACTTTTCCTGTCCTGAATAAATATTATGATTATTTCATTATGGTGCACAAACAATTGTTTTTAGTGCTGTTGGTCAGTGTGGTATTTCAGACCCTTGAGGGAGTTTCCCTGCCCTGAATAGATGGCTCACGGTTCGCACTGTACTGTCCCCATTGTAAATGGGTAACACCTCCGGCGCCCTGGTTGGCCGGTCCTCTCGCCCCCATCAGTCTGTCAGCTGGCTGCGTTCTCAGCAGGCCATCCAGCATTTCCATTGTGTGGGCCCTGGTTCGAGCCGCTGGCCACACAATGGGCTGGCTTTGTTGCACCACAGAATAAGGAGGAGGCCCAAAGAGAAGGGGCCAGGCAGGGCCCTCTGGTGAATGGGACCGGACTGGTGTGTGGCCCAGAGGAAGTGTGAAGGTCAGCTGGAACAGAAACAATGGCGTCCGTTCTGATTGGGCAGCGGCGCTGGATTGGACAATGGAGTGGGCCGCCCTGTCACAGGCGCGCTACCTCCGCAGGCTCAATCGCTGTCCTCCGAGCGGTCATCTCTGTTTGTTTGTGTTTTTGCCAGTGCCCCCATACCCCCCACCTGGGAGCTGCCCTCTGGGCTGTTTCAACCACTGAACAACACAAGGCTGGGTCAATGCAAACATAAACAATCAGTGTTGTTTCCATCTATTGCTCAGTAAGCATTTTTTTTCATCTTAGCTATAGGTTAAAGCGACCATTTTCTTTGCAGTGGAACGATTTCAGGTTCATGATGACCTTCTTCCAACATATGTTGTTGGAAGTCAGAAGTTACAATTCGATATTTGTCTGTGCCCCCAGCACTGACATTCATATTCCAAAAAAGCCTTCTGTATGTGCCAACACATATAGAATATATGTATACAAAACACATATGTGGATGAACATGAGCAGGTCACACATACCCACAGGGAGAGAGAGAGAGCGAGGTTTACACACACACCTACAATCACACAGCTGTACAGCTGGGTTCTTGTGAAATGGAGGCTTGTCAGAAGTGGTGATGACTGCATGAATTGTGTGAGATGTTGGAGCATGCTTGAAAGAGCAGTGGGACACAGCTGGCTCCGTGGCATGAGATTGTTACAGCCATGTGAAGAGAATGATGGGAATGGACCTGCAAACACATTTTTCTTTCAGACACTCTTAACTGGGTCTCGGAAAAAAGAAATCAGTCCATTCGAAGGACTTGGGGAGCAGAGATATTAAAAAGGGGGGTGGAGAAGCACGGTAACCTCGCTATAACCTCAAGAATTCGCTAACCAGATGTTGGACCATTTCCATTCTCTCAAGAAAAAAAAGACCTTACTGCAACCACCTCTTCCCCCCTTCCCCCTTCCCTTACACCCACTATTAGAAACCGCAACCCAACTTTGAGGGAAGTTAGGCAATTCTGGCCACGATTCCGGATTTGGAATTTTGGGAATTTCACAGCAGAGGAGCAGTGGAGCCAAGAAAGTCTTGATGGGGCTGGACCACAGAACTGTGTTTCTGAAGCCCTCGTAATGAGGCTGATGGGAAGCGATCCTCTGTAATGAGGGGAATCTGGAAACAGTATCTTTAAATGGTGGGGGAGGGGGCGGGGGTTGGAGGTTGGGGTGTGAAATGTTTTTGAGGGCGCTGTGAGGAACCACTACAGGGAGATTCGTAATTTTCTCTGGTTGAATGCAGTCAAAAACAGATGATTGGATCACTTAAACTAGATTGATGAAGTGACAGTCTTTCAGTTTCGGACCTTATTTCTACTTAAATTGTTGGCAACTACAAGACCTCAAATGAAATGTTTAAATCAGATGTATAGAATTACCCAATCAGGAGGGGAATTGTTACACTATAGTGCTCTAATATTGCCTCTGTAGCCAATCACAAACAAGACTTAACTATTGTTAGGACCCAGTCCCTTATATATATATCCATTAATGGTTTTCCACCTCAGAGACTTGGGCTGGGATTCAGTCAACATTTCTCCTTAACTTTGGCTCACAGTTAAATGTTAGTGCTCATGTTTATCTTCACCAACACATTTAGTTCAGCAAGTTCAGCAAGCATGTAAATGAACTTGCCAGACTGTTCTTGTTGAGAAAAAGCACAGCAGTCTCATTCAATTAGAAGTGAAAGTTAAGGACAAATGTGGATCGAATCCAGGCTAGAATCCAATAAAAGGGTGTGTGAAAAAAAAACTGCATGGCAACAAAACTCCTAAAAGAAGGAATGGTGGGTGCGCCCCAGGTGGACTCACAGAAAATTGTCCTTGTGCCCAGGTCAGTCCAGTCTTCAGGCCACTTCTTCGAATGTGTGTGTGTGTCTGGTTGTTCAACAGTGTACGACTGACTATAAGACAAGAATGGGAACCGGGCTTTCAGCCAAATATGTACACATTTAGCTTGCTACTAGGGAATAGTGGTATATTTAATTGTAATTGAATTAGGTAGCTATCTAACTTGCTTAATTATTTGCTCATCTGCAAATCATTTTAGCTAGCTTGCTAAGGTAGCTGGCTTTCTAATGCTAGCCATTGGCTGCCATTAAAATATCAGCCAAAAACAGTTTCTGGTCAGTGTTAACTTCAGTTCTGTATGCAGTGATGGCGCAGAAGGTGGGTGCTTATGTCAAACATATTTGCTCGCTTTGCAGTTTTTGTGAAACATGTTTCTTTTTTTAAAATTGGATAGTCAGACTCTTGTAATCCATGCTCTGTGCTTTTTTTGG
The DNA here is from genome assembly GCA_022829145.1 of Albula goreensis. NCBI lineage: Eukaryota > Metazoa > Chordata > Actinopteri > Albuliformes > Albulidae > Albula > Albula goreensis. The sequence goes on from CM040751.1 coordinate 6,899,553, forward strand.
CAATTACTGTTCACAGCAAATAGATGTTGCCATCATGTTACCATATGTTCAACAAATTTGACATAAAAAAAACTTGAAGCGACAATTCATCAAAATGGCGTCACAACAAACAGCAACCAGCTGTTGCGCAAAGTATAAACCTGCAAGATTCACGCCATATGTGGTGTTGAAGAGAAAAGTGAAACAATGGAAGAAAAGAGAGTAATACAGTGACATTTTTGTCTGTTTTAAAATCTACTGGACTAAGTGGGCCAATTGAAGGCATGTCCAGGCCTGATAAAGCATTGGTTCTCCTGCAAACCTCAAGCATTTACCCTGTATGTGTTTCTGCAAAACTCTTCAAAAGGCTTGCATCATAACAAATTGTTATTTGCACTTAAGTTATTGACAAGTTGCATGGTACAGAATTATTGGTGGGGGAGAGGTCACCAAAATGCAAATGCTGAACCCATAGGAAAAACTACTTGCATTTTACTGTTTTCCAAAAATACTGGACATTTGACCTTTTTTTCCCAAAAAAGTTGGGACACCTGAAAAGGGGCTGAAATATGGGACTCTTGTGGGGAACACAGGATTTATGTTCATGCCACTTTTGCTGCCAGGTTTGTGCTAATCAGCTTGGGCACATTGGGTGTGAAAAGCGGTGCTCCCTTCCCCTCTAGTCACCCAGGATTTGAACCCATGACCTTTGTGTCCAACCGAACTGCTACTACACAAATGCTTGTTTCCCAGGCCAGACCACATAGCGGAGTGGCTGATGCTTTTGGGCCGTTTGGCCGCATCTCAGACCTTTCGTAAATTTTAAAACCCTCGGTGGTACTGGCTGTGAAGGCTGAGGCGAGATGCGGAGAGAGAGAGGCAAAGGGCAGGTGTCCAGAGGGAAGGAGGCCTATCCCAGAGTCATAAACAAACACTGCTTTCCCTTCCAGGGGCTGTTGATTGGAGCCCTGTCGTTTTTAATTCCTTCCTTTCGACTAGCACTTGAGAGCGGTCCAGGAGCGAGAGGGACACATGTAGAACACACCGCGGAGTGAAAGAAGGGAGACATTCTTGTCTCCTGGCCAAACATTACATGTGTTTTGTTTTCTCCCCCTTTTTTTGTGGAGAGAGAAGAATTTCTTCACGGCTGTGCCCCCTCTCCACTAAACAGCGACTCTCGTGTTTCGGCTTTTAATTGCTTTGGCTCGGGCGGTCGACATTTTTATGCCTTCCTCTTCTGTGGAAATGGGCGGAAGGCATTCTAGGGCTGATAAAGCATGCTCCGGTTCACTCTTGGCTCCCTCGGTCATAACGATGGGTGAATTGGTGCCCTGACCATGGACCTTTTTTGATGCTAGAGGCTCTTGTGTTTCTCTCAGAATTGTGTTGCGCCTTTGATTGTGGGACTCTTTGGCAGAGGAACCTCAGCGGTGGCCGGGAACCAAACCCAACAAGTGGTTCACGTGCCTGAACCGGGCCATTCGTTTGAGTCGATCACTCCTCATTGTTAGGGACTAGAGAGGGCTGCACTTGTAAGATACTTAAGTTTCCCCAACATTCAAGTAAGGACATGTGTATGTACTTTTTTCATATTCCAAACTATTTTGTATAAATTCAATTTAGATTAAATGTTATTTTATTTCATTCAATTTCAAATGGATTACTTTTATTTTAATATTAATCAAAATATATGTCTTGTTAATCAGCTGTCACCACTTTCATAAACTGTAAATCTTATGTCTTAAATTTTACATGTTTTTTTTCTAATACATTGCAACTCAAAACATCAACTCCATAAATAAATTGTTGCTATTTTCATAAAAAATGGGTTATTGATGTTTTACGTATATGAATATGGCAATTATTTATACAGGTGTAATGGAAAGTCCAGGTGTATGTTTCATTATTATCCCTGTCTGAATCAATGTCTTCAATCTGAACTTAATTTGCCTCAAACCTGATTTAGGTTTACCAGTAACTAATGATGATAATTACAGCCTGTTTCAAAAGAAACTAGTTTCAGTGGGTTTAATTTATGAAATAGTTTCTACATCTAACCTTCTCTGTAGTAAGAGTGATGTCATTGATGAATTCTCTCTCTGCAGGATTCCATTTCCTGTGACATCATCACACCATGCCTGAGGGGGCGCGCCGCGGCAGCCAAAGAAAACACAGCACCCAAGGTTAGGGGTGGGGCCTCAGCTGGGGGGAGTGTGGGGGGGCATATTACACATACATATTTATTTAAATACAAAATTAGCTTGGATGCCAACTATATGAACACATTGTGACTTTAATATCTTTTAGTTTCACCGTGTCTGTAAGTGCATTCAGTCTAGCCACTTAAGATTATCAGCAAAGAAGAAAGGACAGGCACGCCATATTTTATTACATTTTATAAATGATACACAATACACAAGCGTCTGGAAATGAATGCCATGCTTAAATTACATTAGTGTATTTCTGTAGAATTTACTGAAGCTAGTCAAAAATGGTAACAGATAAGTTGGAATTCAGTTTCCCAAGTAAGAGGCTCACATTGGTCATGGTCACATTGGGTCCTGAAAGCATTTTGTAAAGACTACTCCAGGTCATATGTTGGACAGTATGCCATGACAGTATTAGATGTAGAGTGAATACAACAGAATGCATATTCCTAAATACACTGTAATAAAAGCAGGACACTGTCCATAAACCAATTTTAAGAAGCAAAATAGGCAGTTTGTAAATGCAGTTACACAAATACTGATTAGAAACATAAATAGCGACTGTTAGGTTGACATGTTATTGTTACAAAGGGTAGAAAACTACTGCTTGACGGACATAGCTTTTTCAAAGCTGATGTTTATATCTTTGCAGTACAATAAAAAAAAACATAATCTTAAATTTTAAGTTTTTCAGAACCACAAGGTGTTGATAAGTGAAATTCTGATAAGCTTAATGTTTTTGAATGGGTTTAAAACATCCTGCATTAATGGGCTGACATTAACATGCGCACAACCAATTGAGCAGAATAAGTAAGGCGGGAGACTGGAGATTTTTGAAGGAAACCTTAATTGAATGTTGCTCTGTAGCTATGTTCGGTTTTGTAATGAGGCATCGTGAAAAATAAAACCATGAGACATCTTCAGTGCAACGTTGGACAGAAGTGCCCCATAAATCTATTACATGCCAACAGACTTCAGCATCCAAACTTAACCTACAAACTATATTAAATATGCCTCAACAGCATCAGTAAATCGCAGACTCGACTTTCAACTAAATTGTTGAGCAAGGCAGAGACTGATATTAAGATTCTTGATCTGGGTTTGGGCATGTTTTAAAACAGCCTGATGATGAGAAATGAAACAAAAAGATCTGTAATGTTGTAGGACATCAAATTGATTGACAAAATCCATAAAGATTGCGCACAGGACTGATATAAAGATGATCACCATTAAAATTTACAGTGTTACAAGCTGTCAGTCTTGTTTAACATATGGCCAATAATAAAACAAAGTGTGTGAGCCAGCCCCAGGTGCTGGCGTGAAGCATATGAGACTGAGCGGGGAAGCTCTCAGCAACAGTCTCTCTCAAAGTGCGACTTCATTAGGCTAACATGTCAGTCTATGAGACTTAATCAGAGTGTTATGTTTGTCTCTTAATAAAGTTGCACATTGTAGGAGACACAGCGTCCCAGAGAATTTATTTACTCTAATAAAACAAACAAAACAATTTAATTCGTAGCAGTGTGTGCATGACTGCTCAACCGGATCAGCGTTGGCACTGGCAAGCTTACAATAACCGTGATGCATTGTGATGACACATGGACCTAATAAGAATCCCATTACTATTAAATTTGATAACCTTGCAGGCTGATGTAAAGCCTGGCTGAACCTCTGTAAGATTATCGAATTTAATAAAATTAAACAAACAATTCAGTATTATTATCATCTTCAAAAGGCTGGATAGCCTCCTATGTAATGGTCAGCAGTCAATGAGCTGTCAGTCGCAAACTTGTATTGACAAATCAGATGGGTTTTTTCTTCACCACGAATCACAATGATTGGTTCAACTCAACACAGCTGGTTTGTGGTGTCATGAAATCTCATTCTCCCTTCAATCAGATTAACGTTCTAAACTTTCTCCTCATCCTAAACTTTCTCCTCTCCAGAGCACTGGGAAGACATTTCTCCATGGCCGCATGATCTAAGTGGCCGTGAGAAAAAAAAAAGAAACAACAAAAAACAGTAGTGGGGGTTGCGCGGGGCTATTGAAAAACAAAAAGAGACAGATCGATGCCCTAACCAATTCCTGCTGATCCGTTGAAATTACATGTATTGGCCAGAAACATTAGTTGGTTTAGTCTATTGGAATCATCCAATTTTCTTAATTTTCTACAGATTTTAATTTCATTTTGTCATAATGAAGGGACATTTCAGACTCCTATAATATATAGCTGGTTTAGTCATGTACTCATATGAATTAAAATGTATACATTGCAGTGTGGCATGGGTTTACATAAGTACTGAAGTGTTTTCGCTTTCATAGGATGTCACAGGAAGCTAGCTTACAGGCAGCCACCATCTGTGTGGTATATTTCTGATCCAGTGGACGTGGCATTTACATGTTTGACATGCCTTTCAGTGAAAAAGACATTTCACTGACAGTTAACGTCTGCACCCAGCATTTACTCCCAAGCATGCAAATTCAGAATATGAAACCGCTGTGCAACCCAGTAAAGATAATTACTGTAGCCTCATGTATCCTGTTCGGCTGTGCCTTGTGGGTAATTGGGAATGTATTTACAGTGTAGGCAATGTTGAAAGATAAAAAGAAACTAAATAATTTTAAGAGGTGGAAATATGACATTGCATGAATTCTGATGTGCAGGTTTAAGGTATTATTTGTCTTTGTCTTTTATGTAGGACCTGAAGGCCTTTGGCATGCCAGACAGATTCCTCAACTATAGAAATAAAGTGAATGTGAATTATCACCATTATTTATATAACACATATTTTTGCACTATTTACTGAGGGTATGTTTAAAGTCTCCAGCATGTTTCATTTATAAGCATAACAGGATGTTTGTGTGTGTTTGTGTGTGCTGGTGTGTGTGTGTGTCTGTCTGTGCGTGTCGGTTTGCATATTTGTGTCTGTGTATGCTGGTGTGTGTGTTTGTGTGCATGTCTGTGTGTGTCGGTTTGCATATTTGTGTCTGTGTATGCTAGTGTGTGTGTGTGTGTGTGTTTGTATGCTGGTGCGTGAGTGTGTGTGTGTTTGTGTGTTCTGGTGTGCATGTGTCTATCTATTTATGCTGGTGTGTTTGTGTGTGTGTGTGTGTGTGTGCGCTGTAAGCGTGCACATGTACATGCATGAGTGTGCATGGCTGTGAATTTCAAGCATGTAATTAACAACATTATAGCTCCGCTTGGGTCTAGCTAAGCCTTCAGTAACAAACCTATTTTAGCAGTTTAGAGGAAATTGTAAGCTTTTAAAAAAAGATCTCCCCAGAGAGTTACATTTTTGAAATGTTTATTGCATTTCATATTCTTGTCCTAAGCTTTGAGGAATTGAGAAAAGAGAGTTCTGTTTTTGCTTCCCTCAGTCAAAACGTTAAAGTTTTCAGTCCTAGAACATAAATGTGTAAAACCACCCAAGATAACAGTCTCTGCTTCACAAATGCAGAACAATTTCAATAGTTAGAGCTGGTCAGGGGGGAAACTGAATGAAGAACTTCGGGAAGGAACAAAGTGTCTATTTTTAGGTGTGTTTTCTTCCGGTTTTTGCAAAAAAGAATAGCTGCTTACATTATCAAAGTCAAACAAGCAATAACTGTCCTGGAAATGTTGGACAATTACAATTGTTTTAAAGGGGGGAGTAGGAGGCTAGTCCCAATGCTCGTTGGATGGCAGTCCATAAACACAGTGGAGAAAATGTCTTGCCAAATCCCTGATGTAATGATCTGAACCTGAAATGGGATGTTTTGGGAGGCTCAGTAGAGGTTCCAAAAAAACCTGAGACAGCCGGTGGTGTTTGTGATGAAGAGCCATCGAGGGAAACCCTAAATATGCACCCTAAAACCGCCTCATTGTCTCCTCCCCCCTTCTTATAACCCTAAACAACCAGAGAGTTTATTTCCACCACTGATTTAAGGAGTTTGTTATGTGCTCATTAGCGTGTTGCTCCATCGCTAACCGTTGTCAGGAGAATACACCACAAAACATGGTGATTCAGTCCTGTGTGATTTATATTTACAGCTTATTATTTCAGGTGTTTAACTAATTAGCGTATGGCCTGCTCCTTTACCTACTCCTCAAATGTGACTCTCAGTCCCCGTTGTGCATTTAGCCTATGTAGGCAGGCTAATAAATTTGCCTGGGTGTCTATGGCCCAGGCAAACCAATGCTAGCGGAAACCTTTTTGTCACTCTGACACAGAAAGGACATTTTATGGTCAGTTAATATGTGCACATATGAGACATGGGCTAACGTGGGTCTGGCTAACTGTGGAGTTGTGCAAGCCAAGACAAGACAGAAGCAATCTGTGCCATCCTTTCATGTGCTATTATTTGAGAGTTTTTTTTTTTTGGTTCACTTGGTTTGTTGTTGAAGACTCCCAGCATTGTTTTGATTGCTCTAACGAACCTTCAAAGGCTCCTCAGCATGCTTTTTTAGCTGGCTAAATTGGGCTTTTTATTCAGTCGCCAAGCAACTGCCCGAGGTTGCCCCCAGAATAAAACGGCGTCTGTATCGGGGCCAGACCACTTCCCCCCTGGCTGCACACAGCTCAGACAGGGTGGTTATGTCAGCTAGATGACAGCTCCTTGCCAGCACTTTCCCTGTAATGCTGTCATCTGTTTGCTTACACCCCCACCCCCCCCCCCGCCCCTCTTTTGACAAACACAACTTTGAAGCTTTGCCCCAAACCAATCAATATTTCTTAACACTGAGTACAGAGAGGGAACGCCAAGTTCATGTCTCCTCTCAGGGCTTGTGAAGCTGGAGGTTGGGCTGCGATGTGTTCGCGGCACGTGCAACTCCACGGCTTTGACACCCTCGTTCTGCTTCGTTAGAAGACGAGCACGCCCGCACCCTGAATTTACTAAAACAGGAAGCCGCGTCTGTATGAAAAAAAAGCATGTTGGCAGAGTACAGTCTCTGTGCTTTCATCCCTTTTGCACGCACAGACAGTTACACAGGGAAGCGCTAACCCACAAACACAGCCTGATGGGTCAGAAGAGGTCCGTTTTCCCTCAGGATGTGTTGGACTCGGCTGCAGAGTGCAGCGCCAGGGCCACGCCACGGCTGGTCCCCTCAGAATAAGCGGGCCGCGCTATCACAATTGGAAAAAGTAATCAATTGTAATTTATTTTGTGGGTTGGCACCAGCTCTGTGAGCAGTGGCGTTTGGCAGGAGGGAGGCCACAGCCTCGCGCGCCAGGCCCAAAAACCCAGAACTGTGCGAGATAGTCCTCTAGAGAGAAGCACAGCATTACAGCGGCAGCGAGACTTGGATTGGTTTACCGGAGAGGGGAACGTGGGATGTTCTGGGGTCACGGTGCAAACAGCCTGATCTCATGTACTCTTGAGGACTGGTGAGAGACTGATCTCACGGTTATTCAGGTAGGTGACATTTTTCCCATAGTCTGCTTGCTGTAGGGCGCGAGCACACGAGCCGATGGACGGGCGCCCACAAACAGACTGATTGATCACCTGCTCTTGATTTGCACTTGGATGTTTGTATCGTCAGCTGTGAAAGAGCTTTTCATGCGATAATTCATACAAGATAGATGCTGGGGCTTACTCAGACCCCCAAATGTGCAATGTTTTGTAAACAGAGACCAGCTTTTAATAACAACATTCCATATGAAGTGAATAATTTTGCTTAGTCTGCCTGTTCAAACAGGACATGATGCATACAATGTATATTCTGAACTCCGTCTTCACTGAGTTACCTAATGTTCACACATATTAGGCTTGAGTAAGACAGTGCTATGCAGACGCCTATACAGGAATGATATTTCATATTATCTTTTAGGGAAACAAGTTTGGAGTAGAAGAGACATTCTCTTGAGAATAGTCAGACTGTAACCATGTGGCCATGTTAGACCGTAATTGACATTGTTACTGTATCCTGGAAATAGGCCAACAAAGACACAGTTTTGATGAAAATTAATCTTAATTTCTTCTCTTTTACCAAGGCTGATGTGAAATTTTGGGTAGGAAGCTCAAGGGACAGTAGGCCATGAAAACATTTCTGTTATCACATTTTTTGAAAACAAAAAAAACAGTCTAACGGACTGTGGGATCCACTGATACACTGTTGGGAGCCCCTGGTTTGACTGTAGAACTGAAATTAGCATTGTGGGGAGGGCATCAGTTGACCATGTGCCCGGGAGCAGCATGTCTAAATATGGAGTTGTTGTTTTTGTGAGCGGGCAAGGCACAGAGTTAGTTGTGCCTAACCCCAGCGAGGGTTCTGCTCTGTTGGTTTTTGCAGGAAGTGCTGGTTCACCCACCCACCCCCCCGTATACCTCTACAGTCCATACATGGCTTTGTACGACTCAACTTTCATTATGCGCTAACCCCCAAAAAAAAAAACGATGCACAATTTTGCTTGGCTCGTCCTGTGTTGTTAGGGCCTGAATTCTTTACATATTTTTTTTTAATGTGATACTCTATTTATGACATGTGGTTGCTGTGGAGAGGTTCATTAGGGAAGCTTAACCTGACTTCTGTCTTTGATCAAATGTCAGATGTCTCTGACTGATGATAGATTGCTTTCTGATATGCTTTTATCCTGAAAAGGCCACTGTGCTGTAGCATTTGCATTGCATACAGAATTCTTTCTTCACAGAAACGAAGGTTATAAGGCTTGTTGATAGAAAAAAGGAATACATTTCATTAGCAGCTTGCATTCATTGTACATAGGTGTACACATGTCAGTAACTCTGAAAGTGACATCAGAAAAAAACCAAGTTTATTTTTTCATCCATTATTGATTGTTCCTTTTCAGTTGACCCCCAACAATTATTGGAGGAGAGGTTTTATTATCAATGGAAACTGTAATTAGGTATGGTTTAATGCTTTATCTTTTTTTACCTGTGAGGACACAAATGGAAAGGACTTAAGGGTTTGCTAGCTGGCTTAAAATTATCTTTCCTTTTTGACTGGGCCAAGCTATTGTCTCTTTGTGAGTCTTTTTCCCCATGTAAATTGAACTATGCTGTCAGTCCTACCAAGCAACCTTCCCCCACAGATTCAGAAAGGAGGGAATGCGCGCAACTTCGCCTCAACCCTCAGCAGGACACCCCATTTTTCCCCCACTGTAACAACAATCATATATCGCCTATCCTACTGGAGGTACATGAAGTCAACATGTGATCAGTTCATAAACCTGCAGCTTCCTAGAGAGTGATGAGACTTTTGAGAGGTTTGCCCAGAGTGAGGTTGAGCCAAGTGTGACCTTGCCAGTGCAGACATTTGACTATAGCTGGTAAGGGCATAGCTGGGGCTCAAACACCTTGTCATAGGATGAACAGGTGCACCACAAGCATGTTCCTTTATTCTATGAACCACCTGGGGGTCCATATTGCCATAAAGTTGGCTAGTCAAATATTTACCTCATGAAATGGAACAGTCTTAAGCAATAAATCCAATAGTAATAATGCCCCTTTTTCTAATTTTTATTCTATTTTCAGTTTTTTTTTAAAAATTGGGAAGTGTAGTAGCACTTTGATATAGTCCTTGCCTTTTGTATCAGAGTGTGAAATTGAAAAGGATTAATTGAAAATGCTACTTCCGGGTGTATAGCCGTTCAGTTGTTTCCGAAAATCTGAGATCCTGTGGTTGTGCTGTATTAGCATTTTGTAAAACATACATTTGAATGTTTTTACATTTGCGTTATCGTATGGTGGAGGAAATGGAGAATTTTGTGATATCCGTACTTGCAGCCTTCCGCTTTGTGGTGCATTTTTGTGCAAAGTTAGTTCTTGCTGTATGAGGCTAGCTGGCAGTGAGAAGACCTGTGGTTTTTCTGACAACTGAAAAACATGATTTATTTTGCTAATTCACACCTTTGAGGTTTGCTAACTTCCTGTTTCACAGAGCGCCGAAACATTGCAGTCGTCCATAGCAAGGAGGTTATAAACCGCTTGCCCTCTACAGCAAGCGTGAAGCTGCTGTGTTCATTGACTTTCACTCAGTTTTTGAAAGAAAAGGTATTTGTTTGTGGTCACTAATGGCCTGGTTAACATCCAAGGAACAGGGAGGGTTATTCAGAACTGATCAGTTATAGGGTGCCAATATTTTTCTTAGGCCATTGGAGTTCTCAATATGAATGAACCAGTCAATTTGTCTGATATCAAAATTAGTTTAGTTCTGGTAGTACATCCAGATAAACAGCAGAGGTAGTTGGCGAGGTTGAAAAAGAGGGGGTTGAAATCTTTTGTTCAAACCAATCACTGGTCTCAGGCAGTTTTCTAGTATTTTCTTCTGATTTACGAGCATGCTAATGATCTAAGCTAAGTAACAAACTGGAGATGTCGTCCATAACGTAAAGTCTCCTTCAACTTCTTAGCATCACCTCTCACACAAATCATACTTTTAATTTTGAGTAAAAATTTTAATCTTTGCAAAAGACACCTTTAACTATACACAGAAAATGCCTTAGAGTTTCAGCACAGCATGCAGTAAAGGAAAGGTTAGGTGTGCTTAGTCGTAACAATTTCAATTCCAAGTCTGTCCAGAGCTTTTGTTCATAAGTCAGCTAATAGCAATCATGCTGATGTAGGATGACTTTTTTTCATCTCATAATGAATAAAGCAATGATATGGGAAGGAAACTTTCTCCAGACCACTGCTCCTGCTTTGAGACACTGTATGAATATGGATTCTGAATTGTTAATGACAATGGAGAATGAATGGCTTAGCTTCTTTTGATCTGTCTCTAAATCGGTCATCACAGAATTCACTTAAAGTCTTTGAAGTAGTAGGTCTACTATTACTGTTTAATCTAATCGAAAAATTAAGGTTCAAAAACAATTTTAATGTTTAAAATTCAGCACTGGCCTTCAGATTGGGCAACACTGACCCAGCAATGTCACAGTGGAATTCTCCCATTATATATGAATTATGAAGCATGGCGATTTAGCATTTATGGTTTAAAAACAAGGTGATTGTACTGCTCAGAGTCAGTCTCTAATCGATTAATATTTTTTGCGTCAAGGCATGCATATTTCTGTCCAGTTCTGATTTGTTATTCTCTAGGCCCAGATGTAATAGATTGTCCTGGCACCTCAGCACTGTAGTATATTTATATGTTTTCAAATGGGGTTCAGGGAACAGGAAAAAACTATTGAAAACATAAAACAATTTTTGGTCTGTGTGTGTGTATGGTGTGTGTGAGTGCATGACAGTGATGGTGAACCTTTTCGGTATCTCTCTTCCCCCTCAGCTGCCCAGCGCCCCTCCTCTGTGTCCTCGCTGAGCGGCATTGTGGGAAGGATGACCTCCTCGGAGCGGGCTTCCGCGGCAGCTGCACGTCCGTGAACACGGTGTGCTCGGACAGCGACCGGGCAGCCAGCCTCAGCTCCTCCGCCTCCTCCGCCTCCCTGCAGGATGGCCACTCTTCCTCCTCCTCTTCCTCGCTCCCCTACGGGGCGGTTCCCGCCTACGCCCCACCCCAGCGGAACGGCTCCGACATAAGCCTGGACCTCACTCCCCTCTCCCAGCTACTGGAGGAGCGCAGCCGGGGGGCTCTACCGGGGAGTGCCCCAAATTCACCTGCCCCCAAGCTCTCTCGCCTGGAGAGGGTGGTACTGGAGATCGTGGAGACAGAACAGGCCTATGTGCGGGACCTCAAAAGCATTGTAGAGGTAAGCCCTAACCCCCATCCCTGAATCTCAGAGCCCACCGCACAAGTTGAACATATTTCTGTCTGCCTCAGATTTGCACAGTGATTTGTTTTCCAAAAGTGCCCATATATAATAGATAACGTAGTGTTGGCGCCTCAACAGTGAAGCTTATTTATAGATTTGCAAATGGACTGCACGGTCTACGGACCTGGCACAAACGCTGAAAAAATAAAACAACTCTGGCCCACGACTCCCATGGGTTCAAAACTTCAGTACTATTTATAGTTGCGCTGAAGCTTTTCGGACACTGTGTCCTTCGTCAGATACCCGTTATCCTGGACTCTACCTCCCTTTTCCAGTTTAGACGTTTATGGCCGCCAGCTCGAGAGGATTCCTGCTGACCGTGGCTCATCTTCGAAGGGGGTGGTGGGTGGATGGGTTGGGTGTGGAGGCTGTTGAGGAGGGATGGCAGCTGATAAAAGAGGCTGTAAATTTGTCTGTCGCTCCAGAAAGAGCTCTCACGCTTCTACAGGCGGGCTCAGCTCATTCCCAACAATCGGGAGGTTGTTGCCGAGACCCCGGGCCACACACCCATGTTAACAACCCTCTTGTCTGATCCTTGACTGACATCTTTTTTCAGCCGTATATCACATCCTACCATTTGAAAATAGTGCTGTATAGTTGAGCAAAACCCGAAGGTTACATCAGTGAAACTTAAAGTATATTGGCCACTCAGACTCAATTTTCTGACTTCCTCCTCAAATTATGTCCCATGTTCCATTTAGTACATTCTCGCATATATTACTGATATGACAAAGATATCTAGTCTGTAAACTTACTTAGCAGATGAGAGGGGTGACTTTAGCAACTAGTTCTCTTATTTCCTAGATCAGAATTCATACTTTTTGATTTTTTTTTTAAAATCAGGATTTAAGTTTGTTTGGATTGGATCATTAATGGTAGTAATTTGTTCATTAGGGCTGTGCGTTGGAGGATGAGGGTGAATTAGGTCTCCCATAACTGGAGAGTAGGAAGGGTGAGTGCGCTTGACAGACAGTGGAAGTGTCTGGGAACTTGAAAAGACAGTTTTCTTAGATTTTTTGTGGATTTTCCCCCATTTCCATCCAAAGAGCACCCAAAACTGGCAACAACTCTGTCCCATCAACTCAGATGGAGGCATCCCTGAAGATGTGAGCCCTTACATGACAATGAGTCCTTGCTAATTTCCACTCTTCAGATGCACCACCAATTACATAGTACCTTTGTTGTCGGAGGATGATGAAGCAAGCATATATTCAATTTGTGCATCAGCAGGTGCCAGTCCAACCAGAGCAATGAGACGAACACAGTTATCTGGCCTAACCCCTGTCTTTCCCCTGTGAGGCTTTGCCTCCATAGCTTTTATGGGAAGACACCTGGTTACTGTTAACTAAGCAGGCCTCCTTATATAAGATATCAAGTCTGTCCAAAGACAGCTCATTTAGTAGAGGCGCTCTCCACGATTGTGGGTGTGGCCCTACTGCCGACACATAACAGGACTAAGCCTTAATGATGTCATTATCTGAGTATGACTCGAGGTCTGAAGTCGTGGGAAACACTTAGCGTCATACCACCACGGGTGTGTTTATTAAGTTGGCAGAAGCTCCTATGAGTATTGGTGTATTAGTGCATCCAAACGATGTGCCAAGTGCCTAAGGCTCCCATTCGTCATCATGTCGCTCGGCAGATCGAGACTGGCTCCTCTCAGATAGAGTGTGGTCTTCAGAGTGGAAAATAGTCCCAGGCTTGCAGGTGTGTGCCTGGAAGGAACACATGTGCTGAAGTAGCAGTGTCCCTTGATTCAACTGTTGATCTGTTAATCAGGTAGAGGGAAAAAAGTAGGAAATTGTGGTGAAAAAAGATTAGTACAGATGTAGTAAAGATTGCTGTGAGCACTAGCTATTGTTGGGGAATTGCAGGAATGAAGAGGGAGAATGGTGGTGGTTGTGCAGTAAATGCTGACCTGATGTGAGATTGATGTGGGGTGAGCGCTGGCTGACAGTTAGCCTGTGGAGGGAGGGTGTGCCCTTCCGAATCGCTCCAGGAGAGGGGAGCCGAATGCTGCTCAGAGAATGATTGATGGCTTGTGTGTGCATGAGCATGCGTACCTGTGTGTCTGTGTGTGCATTATTCTGTGTGTGTTTTGGGGGAAGGTGGGAAGGTGTGTGTATTTGTGGGTGTGAGGGCAGCGGTATGTCCATGTGTGTGTGTGTGTGTGTGTGTGTGTGTTTGTGTTTGATGATGGGGATGGGGTATGGAGATGTGTGTGCACGTATGTCTGTGCATGTGTGTTTCTGTAAGTGAGTCAGTGTGTCTGTTTGTTTGTGTCTGTGTAAGTGTGTGAGTCTTTTGGGGTGTGGGGGCAGGGGTGTGTCTGTCTGATTGTGTGCGTGTGTGCGCGTGCAGTCATTTCGGGCACAGGTTCAGGAGGAATCTGCGTCTTTGAACACACTTGAAAGGTAACCTTGCGAGCCTCATTTCTGAAGCACGCTTTAAAGAGCCTGTGTAAAAGGAAGGCTGATTGACAAGGCCCTGGCTTGAGTTGAAATGGTTAGTGATGAAGTCTTAATAAAACCTGAGTTTATGAAAACCGAGGGAAGGCTGGGCTCGGTGAATTTTCCCATTCTTCTGTGCATTGTGCAGGACTGGGGTGGAGGTGAGGAGCCAGAATATTTGCACTGTCAATAGTGCATATGATGTCTATCAGATTGGGCACAAGCTGGGCTCTGTCTGAAGCTGTATCGGTCGTGGGAGTCTGGTTTTAATTGAGAGCCCAGTGAGGGATGATGTCAAATCTGCTGGTAATAGAAACCAACCATGACAAGAGAGTTTTGAGAGTGAGTGTGTGTGTGTGTGTGTGTGTGTGTGTTTGTGTGCTTGCGTTTGCTTCGGTCTGTGTGCGAGTGTGCGTATGTATGTGCGCTCGTGTCTACGTGCGCATGTATGTATGCATAGAAAGAGGTGACTGAGGGAAAGAAAGCGAGAGAACAAGAGAGAAGCCCCCTTTTCCCTCACTCTGTATCCCAGCCAACTAGGACAGGAAATTGGGGGGGAGGGAAAGTTTTTTTTCTTGTTGGCTGTAACCCCCTTTTTGGAAAACTCAGGGGAGTCGATGGAGGGGGGAGATGGAGGGGCCGTGTGTAAGGGGGAAGCTGTGCAAGTGGAAGGACTCCCTTTCCTCAAATCTCTGACCTACTTTCTGAGTTCTGACTCCCCTTCAACAAAAAGTCCTGAATATGTGGGCCTCTTTGTGTGAGGGCTTTCTTTCTCTCTTTACTTCCTTTCATTCTTTACTTTTTCTGGTCCCTTTTCCATGTCTCTCTTTTTTCTTTCACTCTCTGCTTCTGTCATTTTCCCTGTCTCTTCTTTCTGTTTTCGCTGTCTTTCTCCCTGCTCTGTCATCCGTGTTTTGCTCCTCTTTATCAGATGGTGATTTCTGTTGGCCAGTTTTCTAGTTGTTTTTTTTTTTGATTTTTCGGTTTGAGTGTGACTTTGGATGGTTTGGAGGGGAATTTTTCCCACTGATTGCCGATAGTAAATCTGTCTGTAATTACAGCTGCTGTTGCTGCACTGCTTTGCCTTTAAAAGGTGATGAATTTTACAGCAAACCCCTTCCCCTGCCCACCCCTGGCCCCCCCGGCCCTCCTCCCCATACTCTTTCCTCGTATCTGCTCGACCCCAGTTTGTTTGACTTTCCAAGCACTCCGGTGTCTATGTAAAGAAAGAAAGAACGAAAGAAAGACAGAAAAAAAATGCTCGGACATAACTCGCCCCCGGAATGTGCCGGAGAGGCACTCGCGGTGGGGTGACGCCGCGGCCCGTTTCCTCTCCAGACGGTTTTCGGCCCGGGTCCGCATTCTTTTGTTTGTTTGTTTATTTGCGACGATTTATTTTTAAGGGGTCGAGTTTAGATTTTTGGCCCCATTTGTTTTCGCTCACAGGCCTCGTTTTGGAGCCCGGCCCAGTGTCCCAGCGTCCCTGGGGGGCACGCTTTCATGGTAACTAAAATCCCCGGCATCGTCGCTCAACTGACTTTCCAGCTTGACGAATGCCTGGAAGACTCTGTCTGTCTACACAGAGGGGGATTTTATCTGATCAGCAAGCTATGCACATGAAAAGGCCAGCAATATGGGGTAAATGGGCCTGAAATGTTTGCGATAAGTGCTGACAAATCACCCGGACAAGTGCTGTTTGGCAAGCAATTACACTTGTTTTGGGCCCTGCGATGGCATCGCACGGTCAACCGCACTGCTTAAACCACAGCCAGAGTCCTTTCCTCAGCAGCTCAGAAACGTGCATGTAGTTCTGTTGCTGATGTCAGACTTCAGATTTCCTGCAAGAGTACCAACATTACAAAGTCTGAAGACATTTTGCCATTCACGCTGAGAATACATGAACAAATGAAAAGTGAATCGGAGGTCAGTCAGTCGTCAACTGTTTGTATATGTGTACGTTTTTAGACATACATAAATGTTGGCTCTCTCAGCTGAGTTGTCTGGACTGTCACAGAGCTCCTTGATTTATGTGAACTTGAGTATGTCATACACTTTTTTTAATGGGAAGATGGACTTGTTCCTGAGCATAAATAGAGTCATGTTAGTGTTTTTTTTAGTGACTAGTCAGTTGGCAGGTTTGTCTTTTTTCCCCTTTTCCAAAATAAACACTTTTTAGGGCACTGGAGAGTTTAGCTTTTATTTTGGCTGTATAACATCATGGCCTGTGCTTTGGCTGTCACAGAACATCATGTAAGCTTGAGATGCTGGGCAAACCTTGTATACACATACACTATACAAGGGTCACATACAGTTTACTGTACATGCAGACATACATGCATGTAGACATACATCCATACATACATGCATAAATATATACATACATGTATGCATATATGTATATGACACATGCATACACACAGACACACACACATACATGTGCACATAAACACACACACATATTTCATAAAATATTTCATATGTTCTTTGTAAAACATACATTTTTGTTTTTGTTTTTGTCCAAACTGACATAAATTAAGATCATGCATAAATCAGATCATAGAGTTCAGCATTTTTTTTGAGCTGCGCATAATTTCAGCAGGGTCATCTAGATTTAGAGGAAATAGAACATCCCATAATGCAATAAACGTCATCGCGTTAGCAACTGAAAGAAGGCATTGACATCTCTAAACCAACCTCACCGTGTTAAGTACAACATTTCTTTTTCCCAGAGTTAAGTTCATAACACTTTTTTTTGTTTGGAAATGAATCACACATTCCAAGGAGGCAGTTAGAAAATAAATGGCGGTGTGAAAGTTTGTGACCAGCAGGGACCTTCTGTCCAAACTAGTCAGCCAAACAGCTTGTGTTGGGCTTTCACCAACACCCACACATTTGGCCTGTGAGTAACACTGACACTTTTGAAGCCCCCCACTTTCCTAGAGGCCTTACCCCAGGATAGAGGTTTGTCAGAGGGCACTGAGGGGCACCATGCCTGGGTCAAGTAGGGGGGTATGGATTTTCTCATGAGACTTATGCCTATCTACATTTCCCAGGTTGTGTGGAATAAACGCGAAAAGAAAAGACAAATATTGTAACAGTGAGGCCTTTAATGTAGTATTAATTGCTTGGTTTGCTTTCTTGGGCTGCTTGGTGTGTTTACATTAAGGATTGGAGTAGAGATCAAGTACACATATTTTCTCAAGGGGAAAGCTTCCTCGCTAATTCAATTACAGCAGACAAAGAGATATCTCAGAATGTGTATACACCAGGCAGCCCATACAAGGGATAGTGAGGTTAGGAGGTTGGATATTGCTTTTTTCCAGCTATGAAAAGGATACACTAAGATTATGACTGTGTGGCAACTTAAACCATTCTTAGATTCACACTCATCATTTCCCCTCCAGTTCTTTCATTCTTGACCTTTTCATGTAATAGATAGAAAATCTTAGTAGAAGTGGTGACTATAACGAGGCTAGCCAGAACCAGATTTTTAACCGGACTAGCAACAGAAAAAATATGTTCATGAAGAATTAAATATAGCTAGAGTTGTCATTGAAAAATTGTGCTTACGATGTTTGTCAAATGTTTTCATGTGTAATAAAACAACAGGTTGAAATGTTGACTCAGGCCTGTTACTGGGCCAACCCACATAAATAAGCGTCAGCGTGTTTGTAAACTTTTGTTATATTTTTAAATAAGGTTGATAATTTGTGTACCGATTGAGACAGGATGGAAAATTTGAGCATATTTTCAGCAGCGAAGTGTTATTCTGTTGTATGACATTTTGCTAAAAATAAACAGCTGTGAATGAGGAAAAATCGCTCAAAATAAATGTGGGAAATTTTTAACCAATTAGCTTTTCATTTTAGGCATTGAGAAGACTCCTAGCCTAAGTGACTTCTACAGTTTACCTACTTGTACATCATCCATTCATACAACTGAATATTTATTGATGCAATGTCAAATTAAGTACATTTTTAATGGTACAACAGCCGTACTTTAGCTGGGATTCAACCCTGAAGCCTCTTTGTTACAAGACCAGTTTCCTGGCAATCACACTACATAGCTGAAAAGACTATTTATGAATGAGTTTAGAATATAAGTGAGTTATGATCACATGGGGTGACCTCCATTGACTCTTGTGTCCCTTTCCCCTCAGGACTACCTGGGTTGTATCATTGACTGTGGGGACCTGCCACTCAAGCCGGATGAGGTCAGCACCCTCTTCTGTAATATTGAGGACATCTACGAGTTCAACAGGTGAGTGATTCTCTCACGGTTTCTTTGTGGAGCCCCATTCCAGTCACACTGTCACATTATCATCATCCCTCAGTAAACTAATCATATGATTGCTCAAGATCCTCTTGCTTAAAGATAAGATGGGGATGACAAGAAACTGACATAGCGTACTGAGCTGCAGCCATCACTGCTGAGGATGGACAGGTAGTGAATCAGCATAGGAAAGATCAAGTTGAGTAAGTGAGTTATATCATAGAATTGGTAATTATAGATGCTAAAAACATGTATGAACATGTAAGATATGCGGCGACCACTCTTTCAGTGTGACTTGGGGTAAGTGAGGTGGGGATCTTGGGTAGTAAAAAGACTGATACCCATTATATATTCTCTAATTTACAATGTATGATTCCTTTTAAGTACATCCGGTGACCTTCTTAATATTTGGAACAAATATTTGGGCCTGTACTACAAAATTGTGTATTGTAATTAAACAAAGGGTATCTTTTCACATTTTAGGCCCCATTATGTATAAATGAAATGGTGGACTCCCCCATTACAGAGAACTTGAGTCTTTGTCCCTAACATTATGGAGCACACTGTACATGAGAACAAAGTAAAGGAGAAATCTGGTCAAGATCTGTAGTGAGCTAAAACTGGACATTTTGCAGAATGATTCACAATGTTTTACGTTTTTGATTGGGGGACTGGCCCTGTTAAGCTCTCTGGTTCATGACATTTTGGACAGATCTTCACTTCAAAGTCTCAGATAGACCTCAGCAGTAAACAAAGTCATAGTGGTGGTATTTTCCTCCATGCAACTCTGTTATTGTGGATGGACTGTACTTTTATGTTCTCACAAGTTTATCTTCAACCTGATTGGTGTCTTTAAATGATTAGAGACTTGAGCTGCTATGGATTCTTTGAGCTGAGTAAATGCTGATTACGTTAGAAAAAGCCTGTTTTGGAGTTGTCATATTGTTTCCATACCAGAATTTCACAGTGCACAAAAATTACAGGGGAGGTCCATGAGCTTGTCTCCAGGACTGCTGATGTGTAAAACTTGTCAAGAGGCACGCTGAAAACGGTACAGGCTAGGTGATGACACAGCAGGGAATGGAACAGAATGTAGTGATAGTAAGGCAGCATAGAGGACAACATAATAGAACATGGCAGGATTTAAAAACAACAAAACAACAAAAAACATCTAAATTTACCAGTTGGGGTGGAAGGCCTGTTAGTCATTATGCCACACATGAAGCCTGGTCCACACAACTCCGTCGTGGTCTCCCTTCCTTTGTGACTGTCTGCCCATTCCTCTCCACAAGACCCCCTTTTTCCCTCTCCCTCTCCCTCCCTCCGTCTGTCACCCTCTCCCTGATCCCCTCCCTCCGTGTGCCTCATCTTCAGCGGTTCTGACTGGCCGCAGTGCTCCCTGTCTTTGGTGGCCTCCAGGCCCGGCCTTGTTTACAGCCTCCTGGGTGGGCGTTACGTCCTCTTAATGCTCCTCAGACGCAGTGCCTGAGCACGACGGGCCAGGCCGGCCAGGCGCAGACAGTGAGCAGATGACCGCGACAGTGTCTGTCCACTTCTTTAGCCTGGGCAGCTGTTGCTGAGGAATGCAGACCTCGCTCATCAAGGAGCCGTTAGCTATTGCACTAGTAAAACCAAAGTTTGAGTACACGCAGGAATAAAATTGTTAGATATAATGACTTGATGAGGCCATTCTGAGGTAAAGACCCATTTGACACATCCTGATGTTTTAAATATCACATCCTGTACTTTAAAAGTAGTTATACAAATACCATGATCAAAGTCATAAAGTTGTTCTTGCATACATTACGAGGTCCAAAAACTGTTCTTCCGTATATTTGTGACTTAACTATCCTGCGCATGAAGATACAGAGCACAGTGGGGGTGTTACTTTTCCAACTACTTCCATGAAATCCCACACAATCGCTCTCCATTTTAGTTTTTAGGAGGGTTTCATTGGGTAAAATCAGGTAGTTAGTTTGGCTGGAGTTGGCCTTTAAATTGTGAATAAGAGACCAGTGACTAACGGGTTGCTGTGTTCTGTGCAGACAAAAAACGCACAACAATAATGACTCGTAGTTAACAGAAGTAGGTGATTCAGCTCCTCCTGAGGCCTCTGAAAAACTGTTCCTGATGTAGCAAGCGCACATCAGCAAAAAAATAATATCCTCCTGGAGGCAGATTTATATGCGATGAAAACCTTTATGCTCGGTTTTGTTTTCTCGCAGAACAGCTTCATAAGTGTCTTTTAATGTATTTCCATGGCCCATGTCTGACAGGGATGTGGAAAAAAGTTTCTGAGGAAGAAAATGTAGGTGAGCAGCAGCAGGGGTTATTATTGATTGGCTGTGCTGCTCTGGAAAGACGTGAACAAAGGGGTGTGATTCGGGATGGGGTGAGGGGGGTGGGGATTTAGTGCCGGAGAAGCAAACGCTTCATACTCTTCATATTTCCACATCATCACGCTCCCAGCTGGTGCCCCCCCCCCCCGCCTGACCATCCCACCCCGCACCGCGAGCCCTGTTTTCACACTCCTCTCTGCTCCGGGGCACAGCAGACCTTTTATGTGCGGTTTTGCTCGATTCTGCGGGTGACATGAGTAAGCGTGGTCTGGCCCCTCCCACTGAAATCTGACATGGCTCTGCTCCCCTCTCCATGCCGCTTCTCATGGGAAGATATGCTCTGAGTGAAGGGGGGCAGGGGGTTGAGAGAGACAGTGAGGGGTTGCAGTCACGAGGCAAGTCCTAATGCAGCTTTTCAAATATGCAACTACCAGGACTTATTCTCTTTCCATTCTACACCCATGTGTGCTGCTGTCAGATTGTCGTGAACTAGTAATGATGAAGAGAGAGAGTGACTGAGAGAAAGAGACCCAAAAAAAGAGACAGGGAGAGACCAAGGGACCAAGTCTAAAGCCTATCTCTACCAGTTACCTGCTAATCTTTTGTAAAAAAAAATACTCTAGGACTTCTTTTGAACATTTGCTTAGTCCTCACATTTTTCTTCCACTGTTTCATTTTCATTACTCAGTTTATGGAGAAGGTTGACCTCTCTCTCTCTCTCTCTCTCTCTCTCTCTCTCTCTCTCTCTCTCGTTCCTTCTCTGTTTCTCTCTTTGTCTCAATCTCTCTTTGTCTTGGAGAACTGAAAGAGAATGTTTTTTTTCTTTAAATCTCATCTCATCACTGCTGAAGAATGTGGCCCCAGTATCCACACCGGTGTTGTTATGTCTACTTTCTTGGCACCAGCCACCTCTCCCGGCAACATGCGGTTGTCGTTTCGCCTTTCGGCCACAGCCAAGGCCTGAGGTAGTTCCTAGCCCCCGCGGAGCGGAATGCACACATGGCCTGTAAAAGAGAGAGGGGGCAGTCAGGCGAAATGCACCAGGCAGGAGGGCTCCACTGCTCCCCGACAGGGCTTCCTCTGTTCCGACAGCTGTCAATCGCAGCTCATCAGAACAGCGGACGATTGTCCAGCCCGAACCATGGGCTTACCGTAGCGAGACCGACTCCTTTGACCTGCTGTGAAATTTCCGCTTGTCTGTTCAAATTGAAAGGGTCTTCCCTGCTGACATGGGTTTACAACTAAATTCACATTTCACACATCACACACTTTTTGGGTTTTTAATAAAGTGCAAGTTTAGATTTCTGCTGGAAACAGTTGTAGGGATACTCTGAAATTTTGGCAAATGAGCCCTTCTGTCTACTTTCTCACAGTCAGAGCAAGCCTCTGGTAACACTTTCATTTGTTTGGGTGCAGTATGTAGATACCATCAGTCATTAGCACAATGACAGGAAGTCTACAGGAGCAGCTACCTTGCTCCTTTCACAAACTCCAGTGCTTACTCATTACAGTGCTTACTCATTTATAGTGTCACATGGAATTCATAATTTTATAAATGTATTAATCCTCATATTGTGTTCAGCTCAAATTGAACCACGTTTGATTTTTACTGAAACAAAAATGGTACACAGAATTTTTTTTGACCCCAGATTCCATGGCCTTGGCTTATGTTCTATTGAAGAATATTTCACATTTTTGTCTCAGCAAAAACAAATCTCACTTTAATTGTCAAATGTTAAATAACAGAGGTAAAAGGCAAAAACAAACATTATGTTATCTATATTGTTTGGAGCTGAGTTAAAGAGAAAACATGTTCAGTATAACTAAATAAAATTTTCTTACTATATTTCTTAAAAATCCCTATAATGTCCTGGGTCAGATTGACCCCACTGAAGGGTTAATTTTACTTGTAATTGTAAGAGATGAGATTCTCTCAACTTCCTGTGCTTGTGACCACTTTCACCACTTCCTGTCCCCTCTTGCAGTGAAGCCTAGCTTCACACCTGCTGATACACCACTGCTATCAGAAAACCCTACAGCTGTGTTATCTGCTGGAGAAGCTGTAAACAGCCTAAAAACTATGCTAAGATACTTCCAGAAATAACTAGTTTTTAAACAACAGTTATCTCAATATTTGTATTTCATTTATAATCATGATTAAATACACTGAGTACAAAGTGCTAACCACACAGTTTTGTAGATGCTAGAAGGTGTACCTCCTGACTTTAGATCCTCATACTTCATGCAGCGGAATGGAAATGATACCGTTGGGGTTACTCTGAGTCTGGGTGTGCAGACAAAAGCAGCATAATTGCCAAAGTGTCAGCATATAATAAACATCCCCACTCCACCGTTCCAGGGAATTGTTCACCCAGACATTGCTACTTTAGTCAAGTTGTCTGGGAGAAAAACAACTGTCCAATAGGAAAGCCCCCGTGTTTCTTTTTGGCTGGATGCAGCACTTGGAGCATTCTGCACCCCAGCAGACAAACCAGGATCATTTTACCTCACCATAATCCAAGGCCCAACCATTAAGGAAAAAATGCTTCAGCTGATCCAGGATAAGTGCTTGGGGGGAAAACCATCAATGTTGCTGGAAGAGTTACAAAGACCCAGCAGTCTTTTTTCTCTCATATTTGTTTATTTATTTTTTAATCAGATAAGTCAACTGAGAGCTCCATTCTCTTTTGCAGTGAAGACCCAGGGAATCTTACCAGGTAGGGGTTACAAGGGATTTTGTTGCCAATCAGATACAGGGGATAATTAGTTGGCCAGATGTGGAGATCCAGTTTTTTGGGGGGATTTGAGTAGGACACTGGAAATCAGTTTAGAGAAGTGCAGTGGGATATTTAATGCCCACTATGATGCTGGGCCTTGGTTTAACTGCACTTTCAAGTACTGCCACAAATGTGGTGTATGTTGGGCAATTAATCATCTGATGTTGGGAAATTTTTGAATGGTGAGAAAACCCAATTAAATGCCATAGGTGTAGCTGCATGTCTTTATTGAGCATAAACCATTTGAAGATAAGCAAGCCAGCTGGTGGAGTTGTTATGTTGTTCCTGACTCTGAAAACATCTCCTCGGAGCAGAGGCACTTCCAACAGCACAATGCACCCATTGGTTGCCTGTTCTTTTGAGTTCTATTGAGACCAGAGGCAAGGGAGCCCCCTACTGGCCCAGCAACACCTTCTCCATGAAGGTCTCCCATCCAGGTATTATCCAAGCATGTACCTGCTTATCTTCAACAGTTTGCTAGTAGAAGGGTTCAGGGTGGGCTGGCTACCAACAATAAGCTATACATTTTAAACAGTATGGTAGAGCAAAGCCTTCACAAGCTGGGATGAATTGCCATATTTAACAGCTGATTTCCCGGCACCAAGCGTGACAAGCAGGCCTATTTAAACATGCTTTTTCACATGGTCTAGTTCATTTCCATTAGCAGGCGCTCTCGTACGGTATTGATGACAGCTATTTTAAACACTGCCCTGCTTTGAGAGATGGGAGCTTTGGCTTCAGATGAAGAGCTAGGGATGTGGGGGGAGGAATTTTACTGGCGAATGGGGGCGGAGCAAGCCTAAACAGACAGCCAACGGGCTGTTTAGTGTCATTCGTTTGGCGCTAGCGGTAAACAAGGACGTCATCCGCACATCGTGTCAGCAGCCTCGCAGCTTTGATTGGGTTCCAGCGCAAATGATACGCCGTGAACCGCACGCTCAAGGGCAGCGGTAATTTCTGACTGTCTCCGGCGCTCAATTACAAGCGCTGCAGAGAGATTATATGCAGGGTCTGTCTCGGATCTACCTGTGGACCCATGTTTTGGCTGTTTGACTTGGCAACCGCGCACATCCATGGCTGTAAATTTTCAAGTCTGTCTCAGTTCAAACAGCTCAGAGCAGCGCACGCAAAGTGTGCGTTTGTCAACGATATGCCAGAATATCCCCAATGAAGAAACTAATTAGGGCCTTCCTCAGCCGGTCTCCTCCCTAAATCACGCCTTTCCATCCACTGCTTCAAAGGGAGTAAAACTCACAGTAGCCAAAACCTCATTAGCTATTTAAAGGTCTTTTTTCCATTACGATGGGATGGATCGCCGTTTCTCGTGCACGGGTGAAGATAGCAGGCAGGTGGACAGAGGGTAGGGTAGCGTGCATGGCCGTGAGTGCCGGCTGATGGTTTCTGGGTCGTGCGGTCAAGCGGCGGTCGAAAAGGCACGTGGCAGATCTTTTACACGAGGCCCGGCGTGTGGGAGGCCGGAGTCTGACAAGCGCAATTCATCACCCACTCAGAGGCCCGTCTCTCACTCTGGCAGCTATCTGAGGGGTGCTTGGGGGGGGCTCCCCCTCAGTAGACTTGATCCCATTGTATGTGGTTCACTCAAACACAGGTCCGAGGAGGGAGGGGGTGAAGACACCCGCAAAGAGATGTGGGGAGACATCGTCCATCACTGTCCCCCTGTCTTATCGCTCCTGTCTCCCCTGGGTCAGGAGGTACCTTCCCCTGGCTGGGCTCCAGCTCTCCCTGCCGGTCTTCCCCAACACTTCCTCAGACAGCATGCTGTTATCTGATGGGCTGAGAGAGAGGGGGGAAGAGTGAGAGAATCAATGAGTGAGTGAGTGAGTGAGTGAGTGAGTGAAGAAAGAGACAGAAAGAGAGCAATAGAGAGTGAAACAGAGATTCGGCAAAGGCAGAAACAGAATAAAAAAGCTCATGAAAGCCCCATGAAAAGCTTTGGCAATGCTGTAACTTACTAACCTATCATGTCATGATGATTAAGAATGTTCCGTTTGAGAGGATGGTGGTAGGATTTTGGGGGAGGAGGCAGAGAGTAAAAGATTTAGGGACAAAAGGAGCTGTAGGGAGAGAAACAAAAAGGGACAGAGGGATTCAGAGAGAAAGAGGGGAATCAGGACAGGGAGGTGGAGGAGGACTGAAACATCAGAGGGAGAAAGAGTGATGGGATAAAGAAAGAAAGGGAAAGGGAGTGAGCTCATTAGTCTGAACTTAAAGTGATTCAGGTGCACCCACACATGCACACGGTCATCGCTCCTCCACAGCCTGGGAACCTGCAGGCTGGAGGAGGCCCCACTGAAGGCCCAGGGAGGGCTGGGGTGTAGGAGTCAACCTCGTCCAAGGGAGGATACCTCTTTCCTTACAAATCTGTCATTTGCTCCCATGGTTTCTGCTGGTATCCTGGGTCTGACTCCACATCATGTAGGCGGCCACAGATCATCTTTAATTTGTCTCCGATAGCGGCATTCACTTGCACCTCAGCTATCATGAACCACCTCCAGACACCTGACACAACTCCTGTCGACTCCTGTTAGAGTTTATGTGCACATTGGCACTGACTCCTTGTTTTCACTACTTGTTTAAGTTGTGGTTAAGTGCAGGAGTAACACTGGTTTGTGCTGACAGACCCACATTCGGCCACATTCACAACAACATGCAAGAAACTGGGGATCTGTAACCTTTCTAAGTAAAAGGCCAATGGGTCTGTGATCAGTTTGGTTAGTTTTAGAAGTTGTTCTGTTTTTATTTGTAATGAATACCTTTTAAATTGCCATTAAATAATATTTAGGTAAAATGCATCTTTACCTGTAGTACAACATAGGACAAAATGATGTGACAGAGTGAATGAGTTTTGCCTTTGGTCACTTTAATTGACCTCAAAGTTCTTTTTTCCTGTGTAAAAAAAAAAAAACACCAAGATATGTACACTCCACTCACAAAACCACACTATTTCTGCTATGCCAGGTCAAATTATCGAATTGACCTTGGTTCCATTTATATTTGTATACAACATTACAACATCTGCAGTGTATTTCTTGTCCTCAACTGCTGCGTCTGAGAAAAAGTCTCATGAGAAATGGTTTTGAATCATTTCCCTGATACTAAAATGGAACATTCACTTCATGTCACCAAGCAATAGTGCAACATAATATTATGTTCTGTTCAGTTATTCAATATAATAGCTGCTCACATCGTGCTCAAACAAGCTAACGATTTTTTAAAAATATTTTTGGAAACGAAATAAAGCAGTTCTTTGTGGACATTGCTGAGACAATTATGGATTGTCAAATGCAAATGTTGAGTAAAATGATAGTATAACTTGACAGAATTTATGCGAAGGGAACAATTCCAAGAAAAACATTCAAGATCTTGTGAGAACCTTTTATGAACCAAATTTGTTTTTCAGGGTGCCAGGTGATGCGTGTCAGCCATTTTGTGCCCAGAATGACAGGTCCATTACATGATGTAATTGTGAGAGCAAGATAAAGACTTTGAGTTGGACATCATGGACCCCTCAGCTTCATGCAATAGATTTTATTGGAACTGACAAATTTAATGACTCTTGCTGGCACAGCGACATCACATCCAGCTGCAACCCAGTTTTTAGAAGGTCCTCTGTCCAAGTGTTAACCAAGCACTTAGCTTCAGCTAGTGGTATCGCGGCTTGTCATGGGCTTTCTAGTTCCCAACATGCAACATGATTGCAGCTATACATTTTTACAAATCATTGACAAATGAAAAAACTGTAAGCACCAGGGCTTGCTTGCATGCCCCGTGATGATTTAACTGAGACATTACCATTATCTCCTTACGATTATCATTATCCTGTTTTAGTATTTTTAAGAAATCTCTGCACTGCTGTCATATGATGAAAGGGAATCAAAATTGCTGCAATTGCCATTTCTAATTATGCATGATGATAAAAATTCACAAATCCTCTGTATGGTGCTTTGTGGTCAACTCAAATAAATGTTTGATGTCCTTGAAGGCTGGCCATTGTTCTTACAATTTCCCTTGCTGACAAGATTCAGACATCATCCAAAGTAGCACCCAGCAAATCCTTGGCCTTCATTTTTCTTTAAAAGAAGAACAGAAATCACCACCCCCTAAATTCCAATCCACTTAAGTATAAGTGTATATGAAGGCCTAGGCCACAGATCACACTGTCGCAGGGCTTTCGGGAAGGGATGCGAGCCCAATGCGAAAGTGCAAAGTGCTGTGGTTTCCCTCGAAAACTTTTCCCCCTGGCCACTTTAAAGCAGAAACCCCGACGTGTTTACAGTGCGTCTTTCTTTTTTGGAAGAAGTGGTCTCTGGAGACGCCGCGGATCGGTTGGTCTGGGCCTCCAGGACGGGTCTGGACCCACTAATGAACCGATTCCGTGGCGGCGGCGATTCGTCACGCGGTTTTGCGAGATGCCGTGAAAAACAAGGCGTCCGAAAACCCCTGGCTCAACACATCTTCGAGGAATGCCCAGCTGATCTTTCCCTGTCAAAAAAAAGGAAACCATCAGAAAAGACTTTCAACCACAGCGCCTCTCCCCTTCCGATAAAAAAAATTCAGACCGCCTCGCCGCACACTAATCCACAGAGAATAACAAGCCTCAAATCAAGTCTCTGCTATGCTTTGTTTTGGTCTTGACTCTCTCGACTATTGTTGTGCAAGAAACTCCTGAGCCGGCGGTTTTGATTCATTTGTATCCCGAAATGAAATATGAAGCCTCTGGCCCTGGCTGGCTCTCTGAGAGCTTTGAGTGCACGTTTCATGAGGTCGATGCGAGGCTTGGGGTGAGCATTGATGCAGTGGGGATCGGCTAAGAGCACTGACGATTATTTGACAGTCACAGCCTTCCGGTACAATGGCTGCACGGCTGTTGTGTTGGGGGGGAGGGCCGAGGGGGGGCAGGGGGTGTCAGCTGTTGGAGGAAGGAGGGGGGTGTTGACGTGTAGCCAGTGTTTGATGAGTCCCATCTGCATTTGTTTAAGGCACTGTTGGCTCCAATCAGAGGGAGAGGAACAAACAAGAGCTTTGTGGAAATGGAGTCGGGGGTTTACCCGGTGCCCGCCCTATTCCAGAACACCGGCTCCACGGAAGACTTTTACAGTCACAGAATCAGGAGGGGAAGAGAGCTTCTCCTAAACGGGGTGGATAATTATTATTGTTTTTATGGGAAGTGCCGTAACCCGACCTTGAGTCTGTCTGTTACTTGGGGAGGGAACTGATATCCTCATTCTGGTTAAGTTTGCAAAAGTTTGAAGCATCTCGACAAACGCTGAAGATACACAAGGAGCAAGAGGTTTGGCAAAAGAACACAAGTAGAATAGTGTTATGTACAATAGATGTTGCTGCCACCTCTGTTCTTTTTAGGTGATGAGAAGGATCAGTGTCACATTAGGTCCACTGTCCATTATCCTTGGTTTTGTTCCCCTTAGTCAGTCCTACATGCAAAAGCAATGGAGCATTAAGACGCCACTTTCATTAGTAGCTTAGGGAGATATGTGGGAAATCCTATATCCTCTGTCAGGAAGCCTTAATTTCAGTTACCCATCCAACTACAGCCCAAATGACTTAATAGAATCAATTAGTACTTATTTGAATATTCCACCATTTTCCTAACTCCTGAGAATTAGGAGATTTATAGACCAGTAAAGCCCTTGTGATTTTGTCTGGGCCTCTTGTCCCTTGCAGCAAACCACCCAGACAACATTTGTGAATTGGTATCTGGTACCTGTTAAATTGCTTGCTGTTCCCAGGAGCAAGGTCTACGGAATGTCATTCACGATTGAAACATCTGCTTGCTTTTTATTTTGCTATCACTTCCGTCTGGCACATTTTAGTACACTGATAAATGTGTATATTTTTCTAAACATCCTGGCACTCAGTTTAAATTTTTTTAGGTGTATTTTTTTCCTGTTGTTTTTCAGTGAGTTTTTTCCCCATTTTACGGTGAAAAGATTTTGCATTGTTTATGCCTTACATGACATGTGAGCGATCAACATTTCCCCGAAAGAGAGTGACTTTTCAACATGAGGGCATGTCAGAGTAATTAAAAGCGGTAACAGTCTGCCAGTGACCTCAAAACCTCAGTGGATAGCAGTTCATCAGGGGGTTGCGGTCCCTGGTTAGCCTCGCAATTTCCTGAGCTACAGCTCTCTTCAGCATAAGTCCTCAAAGCTTGGAAGGTTTTATGTTTTTTTCTTTAATCCCTCCAAGCTTTTGATTACAGAATTTACCCCCTTTTAACCGAAGCATTTCTGAACATCGTGGTAATCAATTAATCTTTGTCGTTTATGACTGAAGCCTCAGTCTCCTGTAATTATATCGTTCTTTCCTTTTAATTTGCTATGCAGTTTTCCATGGATCCTTTGGAATGATCGGGTAATGAAAGCTAGAAATTGAGCCCTATATTAACGTGCAGAAAATGTTTGAGTAATGCACGCATACTCCTCTGTAAAACGTGATCTTTGTAAGCCAGCGGCTAACTGGCAGCGGCGTAGGAATAAGCAGGTTTGCTGGGTTAAAATTCTCCATTACCGATGTTTCGAGAAAGTGAAGACTGATGACTTAAAAAGCCACAGTAAGGACATGAACCCCAAGAAACTGCAAAATATGAAGATGAGATTTTAGGTCTGAAGTTTTTTTGAATATCCCACATAAAAAAACATTAGAATGGCTTATTTTGCTGTAAAACGACCTTAATACTATATTTTGGTGAATAAGTAGACGTGTCAGTATGGAATCAGATATGGACGTTTTACCTTAGATTCATGATCACATTTTTTAATCCAGTCATACAATTCATCAAATCATAATTAGAATAAGCCACACATGCACATCACCATAACTGTTTAGTGGCCGATAATTTAATGCAAAGTCACTATCTTATGTTTGGCTGAAACGACGCCACTCAGTCTATGGTAGAGACTGCATTGCGCAGACAGTCTCTCCGGCAGCGCACTGTGTGTCTGCTTCTCCTCTCTGTCCTGTCTGATGCATGTATCAGCAGTAACCGCTCTTATTTATTTCCCTCAGTGAGCTCCTGGAGGACCTGGAGAGAAGTCCTCATGCGGCAGCCATCGCGGAGTGCTTTGTGGAGAGGGTGAGTATGAGATCAGGGCCCAGAAACTGCAGTGAGCCGTTTTTTGGGCTCACCACCTTAGGGATGTAGGTTCAAGTCACTTAGAGAAAACTATGTTCCCTTTGAGGGCAAATGCTCTGCTCGTGTTTTCCTTTTTGCTAGGGAGTGTTTTTTTACCTGCCACTGTTGCCCTAGGCTTGCTAGGAGGCAAGAGGTTGGGGGTGGGGGGACAATGCTAAGCTGCTTTGTGACAATGTGAGTATAAAAAGCAGTACACAAATTAAATTGAGTTAAAATGGAGCTGAAAGAGATCCTGTCAATGGTACTACCGCCATAGCAGTATAATGACAAGTAGTCTCTTCAGGTTAACGACAGTTAATGCAGTCAAGGCCATGCTCAGTTATTCCCACCCTTCAATATCAGCAGCTGACCCCCTGAGCTACAGAGTTTGTCAACTTTGAGGCTTTTTATGGCTTTTTTGCTTCCTCGCTCGCGTGTTTGCGAGCGAGGCAGACAGCACCCCTCCTGTCCCTGCGTAGCCGATTCTTCACGTCAATGGGCGTACTGTGCAACTCTCAAAAGCCCCAGCATAAACCGTTCCCTGAATGCATGCAAAGCATGACATACGGTACTAGAGTGGGGTGGCGTGTGCGCTGGGGAGGTGGGGCTGTGGTGGGGGTGGGCATTATATCTTCAGGGCAGGCCCAAGAACACAAGGGAACGATCCACAGCCGTCAGCGTTTGACCTTTTCACCATACGCACACACACACACCACAGCCGAGTGGGTTTGCATTCCCGTTCGGTGTCGCAGTCATCGGGAGTAATAGCGTAACAATGACAATACCAATAAAGAGGGAGTCAGACAACAGGGCCTTTGTATCGGACCGGGACAGCAGCCAATCAGGGCTGGAGACTCCCCTGGCAGGCTGGCAACTCGTAACCCGAGGAATTGGACTCGCCTCGCTCCGTCTTTTCACCCGCCGTCCGGAGTAATTTTATCACGGCGAGGTACGAGCACATGTGGTTGTTTTAGGCCGGGCAGAGCAGACAGGGTCAGCGAGCCTCCCCTCCTGTCCTCTCCAGGTCCTGTCCCTCCACCGGCAGTGAATGGGCCACTGTTCGGCGAAATTAGAAAATAGAGCGGAAACACACAGTACATTCAATTAAGTTATTACCGGGGATATTTTTGGGCTTCGCTCACATGGAGCCTTACCACGTTACTCATCCCTGACAGGGATTGGGTTCAGTGCTGTGCTCCACCTGGATCCCCTCTCCCTCACCAACACGAAACACAGTTGAGTAAAATACATTAACAAGATCAGACTATACGCTGTAACACTTCTTAATCAGTTTAACCCTTATGTTGTGTTGATATTGCCTTCCCTATCTCATTGTATGAGGTCTGGGGTCTTTTTAGTTGTTTTTTTTTCTAAAAAGTCTGTATATTATAGTAGTTTTCAGCATGTCTTATCCATAAGGGCTGACCAGAAGGAAACAGTACAGGGCTGGGGCTCAGCTTGCCTTCATGACCTCAGCCCGGGCTGCTAACCAACGCATGTAGCAGCTGTTAGCCTCCCGCTCGAACCCTGTGCCAGCACCCCAGAGGAGCAGAACCTCTCAGCTGGAACAGCATTAGAACGCAAATCACAGGGAGGGACAGTTTGCGTTCTGAACAGTGGCCAGCTGCGCAGTGTAATGATTAGGGAGATGGGCCTGTAACTCAGAGGTTGCAGATTTAATAATCAGATTGGGTTTACCTGAATTCCTTAAGTCCAAAACAAGTCCAGTAGTGTAAATGGATAGTGTGTAAAACTTATGTGTAATAAGTTTTGGATAAGGGAGTCTCCTCTATGTAATGCAGTTTACTAATTCCACCTGTCTGTTCTCCCTTCCTCAGAGTGAGGCCTTTGACATCTACACACTCTACTGTATGAACTACCCAAAGTAAGTAACTGCTTACTGAATAACAGACATGCTTTTGTTGATTGAACCCAGTACAACTCGAGGTTGGAGATTGGAAGACTTTTGATTAGCTGACAATTAGCATCTTGATAGCATCCTGGTGTAGCCTCTTACCTGTGCATTTGTATGATGTGTCTGGAAATTTAACTAAAAGTAACATACAGCTAACTCTGGCATCTGTGTGAATTACATGATGTCATATAAATCACACAGATGTCGAAATTTGAAAATGAACTATGTCGCAGGACAGGTACCTGCGCTCTATTTCTTGTGCTTTTTTCCCCGAAAGACCACTGCTGGGGTATGATATCATTAACAGACGGTGAGCTATCAGCTGAGAAAGCTATTACAGTAGGCTGTAGGCTGGATGTTGTGAGGTAAATATTTGTCCTCTGTAGAGGATTTGAGGCAGACTGGAAGCAGAAGCTAAATGCATTATGGGTCCTCTGTAAGATTAACTGCAGTCGTGTGTAATCACCTACCCATATGCCTCTGTGTCCGTCTCTCCCTCCTTCCTCTTTTCCTGCTGCTTCCTTTGTCTTCCTCTACCTGTCTCTTGTCTTTCTCTCCTGTCCCTTAGTCTGTCTCCATTCATCTGTCTTGCTTGCAATCCCTTTCTTTGGCTTCCTGTCCTTCCTCTCCCTCCCTCTACCCCTCCTTTATTTGTTACTCTCCTCATCTCTCATGAATCCTCCTGCCAACTCTTTCTTCATGTCTCCCATTCCCTCTCTTCTTCTGACTGTATCACTAGCCCTCTCCTGCCCTCTCTCTCTCTCTTTCTCTCTAGCACATTGTTTTATAATGTCTAAATCATTGTTTTTAAAGTGTTTTTATCTAATTCATTAGTCTCAATGGCCTTTGTTCCATTTTTGTCTTCTTAAGTAACTTGTTTAGTGCAGATACTATTTTCGGTGTCTTAATAAAGGGGACACAGAAGTCAAACAGTCTCTGTCTCTCTCTCCCTCCCTCCCTCCCTCCCTCCTCAGCTCGGTAGCTGTTCTGAGGGACTGCATGAAGAATGAGACTCTGGTGCGCTTCTTCCAAGAGAGGCAGGCCACCCTCTGTCACTCTCTACCTCTGGAGACGTACCTGCTCAAGCCGGTGCAGCGGATCCTCAAATACCACCTGCTCCTGCAGGTCAGCGTGCGGCTCTGATTGGCTGGAATTTGCAACACACTCCTGTCTGAACGGTTGAGATGTGTACAACACTACGCTTGCTCCTCTCTGATCGTTTGGGACACGAATCAAACATTGCTTGAATACACCTGAAGTCATGATCTCTGCACTGCATCATAGTCAATATTCAGAATCATTGATTGTTTTATTATTGTCATCCCAAATGGGGAATTGTGTCTTGAAGTCCATGAAAATCATGCACAGGCCAGTTTACAAAGACTCAGTGTTCGTATACATGTTATTAGACAGAAATAGAATCAGGATGTAATGTGCCAAAAACACTCATGCTAACTAAAGCCACGTAAGCCGAATGTTGGCCTAGTTCTGACACGTGAGATTAACAACTCAATGTCTCCCCCTTGTGGCAGGAGCTGTCCAAGCACTTTGACAAGAGCGACCCTGGCTATGAGGTGGTGGAAGACGCCATCATTACCATGACTGCCGTGGCCTGGTACATCAATGACATGAAGAGGAAGCAGGAACATGCCGTCAGGTTGCAGGTATACTACCCTTGCACTGGAAGTGACATCACACCATTCCAAACTGTGTTCACCCAGTGGTCTCAAAATCAGCAGTCTCAAACTCAATGCCACAGAGGACTTTGTGTATACAGGTTTTCATTCCAACCAATTACTTCAGCCTTAAATGGTGTAATTACTCATGCAGCCATGTGGATGTAACTCTATGGTAGAACACAGAAAGTAAAGCAACAATTATTAACACAAACAACTCATTTTATTTTATTTACATTATGTGCAAACCACAGGAGTAATTTAGCAAATACTGGAACTAATTAGTTAATCAAGAGCAGAGGCTGGAGTGAGCTCCAGCACACACATGGCCCTCCATGGAACTGTGTTTGATAATGCTGATTCTGGGCTTTATGATGACAGATGATATCCCGTTTCCATTCATTTTGTCAGTGTGGCCGGTTGGAATGATGGCAGAAACTGGGCACGCTGTAACTCTGGCACTACATTAATCGGGGATTGTCTTTTATATCGATTGATGATCGATCCATTCTTATCATGTGTTATCTATTCTAATCCCCTGATTCAAACTTTCAGATCGCCAAAATTATCTTAAATAAGCATACAATTGGAACTGAGGTCTTTTGCAAGTCTGAAAGTTCCATAACTCTGACAGCGATGTCAAAACAAGCCAGTATAACGATTTTTAATCCTTCGTTACCTGGTTCCGTCACTAATGTTAGGAAATCGAGAGCCTGCTGCTCAACTGGGCCGGGCCGGACCTGAGCGGCTTTGGAGAGCTGGTCCTGGAGGGGTCCTTCCGGGTCCAACGGGTCAAAAAGGAGAGGGCGTTCTTCCTCTTCGACAAGATGCTCCTCATCGCCAAGAAGAGGGCAGAGCACTTCATCTACAGCACCCATATCTTTGTAAGAACCCTGTCCTCATGTGGAATTCTCATAAGCAGAACAGAAGAACATAATGATGAGAAGAGGCTCAATCAGCCCAGCTAGGCTCACCATTTACCTATGAAAACTGCATCAAGTCTAGACTGGATTGCACTTGTTTATATCTCTTTCCTATTTATTTCTCTCACCATCGTGACCTTTTAAAAAGACATAGAAACAAGCGTGGTCTGATGGGGTGCGTTTCTCTATGTGCCATGATGACATGTTTCCCTGCCTTTTCCTTCCCCAGTGTTGTAACCTTCTTCTGGTGGAAAATATGAAAGACCCCCTGTGCTTTAAGGTGTCTGACCAGACCATTCCAAAACAGCTGCATGTTGTGCAGGTGAGAGGACCCAGTGGAATATGAATATGTTAATTATGAGGGAGTGGCTTGTGTAGTGGCTTGCGTTCACAGCTATAGGTCATTCTGTAGACCACGTAATTTCAAGATCCAGCCAGCATCCACTGAAACTTTGACTACAGATATGTTGTTTTTTTTATTGAGAAACACTTTTGACTTTAGTTTACATTAGTGATCACTGTATAGAGGGCCACAGTGCTGTTTCATTTCCAGCACATCAGGGCAGTGTGACAGAGCGTGATCTGCTATCCCTACAGGCTAAGAACCAGGAGGAGAAACGGCTATGGCTGCACTACCTCAAGAGGCTGATTGTAGAGAACCACCCCGCCTCCCTCCCCCAGAAGGTGAACTCCAACTCCCATCACTTTCTCTGCCTGAGGGCACAGCCTGTTACCCAAAGAAAATATCTAAAGTTTGTGTATGGCTTCTTAATGACACACGGCTTTCAACATTGATGCTATATTTCCCAAATCTATTTAATTTTTTTTTCACGCACTTTATGTGAAAGTTTCCTCCGTTAAGGGTACTTTCAGTCACTCTTTAAGCTTTTCTTGTCCTGATTTGCCTCAATGACTAGGCACGTAGTGGCAGGGCCAAAATTTGTAATATTGTTATGTTTGTGAAGACAGAAAAATCTTGATACATGAAAGCATTGTTGCACCTTCCTCTGGTATTGCCTTTCTGAAGATTTGCTGCCCTCTTGTGACCATACAAATGAAGTACATGGTCATGCTTTATTATCAACTCATAAATACGTGAGAGGGTAAATCATTAACAAGGAAAGGGATTGTAAGAACTTTCTGACACATCCTGATGTTATAATGCTTATATTTTGATGAATTTTAATTATTATTACTTTTTTGTTTATCCTGTAATTCTGTGTAGGCAAGACAAGTCCTTGGTGACAACTTTTGCCAGTGTAAGTATTAACTTCCCTTTTCATTCATGTTTCACTTCTTCATGTGATCTGATGTGTTGCCGTTCACAACGTAATCACTGCTTTTGATTGACAGCTCTACAGTTTGACCACGAGCCCATCAGAAAACCCGCCCCCTCTCCACGGTTGGATGACTCGCGAGGCTACCATCGCGGCAGACGGCAGTCAGGTTAGAAGCTCTGGTTCTCATCAGCGGTGCAGCAGTTCCGCACCTTGGCTGATTGTGCTGGCTTGGTGGGCCAAGTGAAGGATAACCCCCTGTTCTTTTGTGGTGGCACACAGAACCTCCAGAGTTTATCTATACTCCTGAGAAAGCCAAGAAGAGCCTCCCCCTACTGCTGGAGGGTAACCTGCCGTACCGACGGGGCCGGAGGCAGTCAGGTGTGTTCTATCTGCAGGCAGCGATGCCAAACTTTCACTCCCAGCTCCCCAACTTAGCACTTCCCAGGTGAACTATTCATGATCCGAGTTCTCCCTGTCAAAAATCCCGTGGTGTGAGCCGGTGGTAGATGTTTACACGAAGGCTTCCCCGGCATCTGGGAAGCTAAGACCGCTTCCCGGCCTTGCCAAAATATTTTGGTTGGGGCTCATCCAGCGTGAGCAGCATTGCCAGAAAATCTGGCAAACACCACAATGAGCAGCCAGTGGTCGGTGTTTCTCCCAAACACCAAAAAAGAATGAATCCTGGCAAAAAGACAGGCATCTGCTCTACATGGGCTCAGATTGCTCAGCATGGACTCAGATTCTAAGAACTCTTGGGCAGTCACAGGGTAATCCAACCACAGATTGGGTGGTCCAAGCGACCACACTAATGAAAGACACAACAATTTCAGCCATTGCAATCTCACAACATGAGCAGTTCCCTGACGTAAAGATTTTGAGCATTGGGCAGAGTATCCCTCGCATAATGTGCTCTGAATAAGCCTTGTAATCAATGGACTTTGGGGGCTGATCCATGCTCTGGAGCAAAACCCTTCAAAACTGGGCAAGGCTTGCACAGTCTAAGTTGAAATCATTGACCAATGATGGCCAGTTCTGGTCCTGGTTAGCTGTAGGGTGTGCTTAATGCTCATTATTTGAACTCAGCTGACCCATGAGAAAATTTGATGACACTCACCTCAGCCTATTTTGTTGGGGTGAAGTGATTGCTGATTTTTGGTGAAAAATAGCATACCCCTTGCCTATCCAGGACCAGAGCTTGGTGCCCTTGGCATTCTTTTATAAATGTTAACAGAATAATAATAATAAAAATAATAATAATAATAAACACATTGGCTTATTATTGGCCATCTCATCTGCTGAAGGAATCACAGTGGATCTTGTAATTAGTACAATGCACAACTTACACACTTCATGCATCTACCATCGTGTTGACTGGCAGGACGGAGGAAACAAGGGCAGGTATTGAAGTGCACTGAAGCAGCAGTGATTCATGCTTAGTGATTCTGTTTCCACAGCCCCTGCCAAAGACATCGAGGCGGCGTTCCAGCAGAGTGGTGAGTGTTGTTTTGGATCGCTCAAGCTCCGTGCTTTATTCCCATGAGATCTTACATTGACAGGTGTTATGAGGGTTTAGTCTTTAGTCTAAAGGTCATGCTTCTCAGCTGTGGGAGGAAGTGACATGACTGATGCTAACTCTTCCATGACAGAATTGTCTCAGGTACACATTGTGACACCCACACAGTGTTCCTGGGAATGTTTGAGCTCTCAGCTTGGATAAATAATCCATGGACGCTCCCCAGATCA
The DNA here is from genome assembly GCA_022829145.1 of Albula goreensis. NCBI lineage: Eukaryota > Metazoa > Chordata > Actinopteri > Albuliformes > Albulidae > Albula > Albula goreensis. The sequence continues at coordinate 6,937,978 of CM040751.1, forward strand.
GAGATTATCCATTGTCACATGTATTAACGACAACATCTGCAACAACAACAATCAATCATCATCATACAAATAGCACACTGATCTGTTTTTGGGTATTGACACAGTTTAGATGAGCTAGGATGGTGATCCATATTGTTTGTAACTTCATTTTTATTCTTTTCTTTTCGGTCTTTCCTCACTGCAATCTGTTTGGATTACTGGTGGCAGTCGCTTTGAAGGTTAGTAATATTCCCTGATTTATCAAAATATAGTAAAAATGCATGTAACTGAAACATTCTCCTGCCACCAGCTCAGCACTGGAAATAAATTAGATAGTTTACTGCTGTGAGAGCCATCAGAAATGGCTCAGATATTTCAGTAAAAGGAGGCTCACTGATCCACAACAGTTCATATAATGGCCAACCCGACAGCAAGTAAAATATTGATAGTGTAAGTGCTGTTCCTACCGTCGATATATCTTTACTCAGCATGCACAGCAATGAGCGTGAGTGCACTTGTGCGATTCATATCTGCTTCTTGCTGAACTGATCCTAATACATGGTTGGAACAGGCCCACTGATTGATGGGCACCCCACATTATTCATGCATATCCAGACCATTCTGAATATAGTGCTGTGGGTACTCTGTGATTTATTATTTATGTGCAGTGCTTTATGAATACAGTCCTGTCATGCATGTTCCCTATCCTGTGGTAGAATGAATCATGTAATATGTTTTATGAATAGTGAGAGTGCTTTTCTCTGCCCCCACAGGCGGGCAGCGAGGGGGAGCTGTACCCCCAGGCGGACAGCCTGGGCTCCTCCGGGAGTGCCAGTACACTGGCGTCGTCGGTGATCGAAGTGGAGGCCGGACGGGACGACCTGGGGCTGGGCCCAGATGAGGACATCACCCCCCCGACCCTGTCGATCACAGAGGAGATCCTGCAGTTCATCAACCAGAGCCGGGCCAGGGAGGGCCTGCCAGATCTGCAGCCAGACAAGGTGCGCCATGACGCCGATTACAACCAGTGCGCCAACCCAATAGCCTCACTGCGTTGTTTTTAGCTAATATATCACATCCTGTATTTTGAGAATGGCACAATGACACAATCCAGTGGCATTTTGGGTATTTGGTTATTAAAGTCCATTTTCTGACTTATCATGATTTGACTTGTGTGGAGAAATATGCTCTTGCATATGTTGCAGAAGTGATGTAGATAAAATTTCTGAGCTACTGCTGCTAAATTAAGTTGTCAAGTTACTTTTTACTTTGCTTTTGTTCTATGAGTATTCCTTCTTGTAACACAGGAAGTGACTTTGGCTGGAGTGGGCCTTTAATGAAATTGTCTGCAGCTGCAGTATGATTCTGGAAAGACCATGGGCACTGGATACAGTAAGAGTTTGGAATGGTCTTTGTTTCTTTTGTTGGTTTATTTTGCTGTCTGTCTGCAGGAGCAATCCCTCTGTGAGTCCCTGGATGACTCCGCTACTGGGCGAGATGTGGACACCATGGCCCAACAGCCATGCCAATCCCACAACCTGGGGCAGTCCTATCAGGATTGCAGTTACCATGAAGACCAAAGGGAGAAGATGGAGATTCCTCTGGAACAGAACAGGATGAACACAGAGGGCCAGTCTTCCACCTGTCAGACCTGTGAACCCATTCAAGAGAAGGATGCTGGAAAGGGGGCATATACGCTTTCTCTACTGGGCACATTGGAGGAGGTGGATACCCAAGGGGAGGAGGCTGTGGCCTCCATTGAGAGTCCAGGAGCCCTGCCGGAACCAGGGCAGTCCATGGTGAGGCTCCAGTCTGATGGGGTGATAGATGCTCACCCTGAAGATTTGGCTCCACTTGCCCCGGCAGGTGATGGTGCAGAGGCCAGCAACCTTTCCTCTCAGGAGGGAGTATCCAGGGCAGAACCCCACAGTGAGCAGGCAACCCTGAGTGTACCAACCCCTGCCCCCACTGCCAATGCAGAGCCTGTCATGGAGGGCCCCACAGCACCCAAACGCGAGGCAGCACTCACCAAGAGTGACCGGCAGATCATTGAGAAGATACGCAACTACTATGAGGCAGCTGAGGTGGCGGAGGGCCAGATGCCCCGAAGAAACAGCTTCTCCCACATCCCCTCTGGCCTGGTCAAAGAGTCCGTTTCCCTCTTCAATGTCTACGTCCGCCAGGACAGCCTCTGTGATTCTGAGGGGGGCCGCTCCGAGGGGGCCGAGCCAGAGTCTCCAAGTCTCCCTCAGAAGAGTCCACGGGTGGAGGAGGAGGCCCCTGTACCTAGTCCAGAGGTGAGCATCCCCAGCCCCACTGAAACAACAAGTGGACAAAGCCAGGAGGAGCGACCTGGAGAGGAGCCAGGGTGTGAATATCGCTCTTGCAGGGAGCTGATGAAGGTCTGGAAGGAGAAAGAGCAGAAAGGAGCAGCCTTGAACACGGAGGTGGGAAGCAAACAGACCCCTCAGAGAGCGAGCTCCAAACTAGACGAAAAAATAGGATGCAGGGGAAACAATGGGACACTTTCTGGAAACTTCCGTACCGCAGCCAGCATGAAAGGGTTGTCCGAGGTGTCCAGTGGGGTGAACGGTGACGCCTGCTCCAAAGCCAATGTGGAGGGCATGGCTGAGACAGTGACCATACCTCAATCCTCGGGAAGGAACAGGTCATACCAGGGCAGACCGCATCGCCGGACTGTTCCCCAGGGGACTCTGGATGGCCTTCCCAGCCAGATCAGCGTGGGCAAGTGGTCCAGGCGAGGGCAGGGCACCTCCGCCTGCTCCCTCTTAGATAGCACCCCTGATGTGATGGGTATCGGGCTGTTCGAGGGCGGGGCGGACCCCTGCCTTGTGGAGAACTCAGAGAAGATCCTCAGCAAGGTGCAGATGCTGGCCCGCATGTACAGCGCCAAGATCAGCAGCATGAAAATGCCCCTCCACAAGAGGGCGTGGGAGAGCCGGGCACCGCCAGGGGGCAGGGAGATCGCACCCAGGGAGAAGCAGAGAGACAAGAGGCACCAGAATCCGACTGGGAGTGAGGGTTAGTTCTTTTTCATACCTTCTTGCACTCTCACATTCCAACTTGGTGGCCATCAGAAATGGGATCAATCCCATTTCATCTTAGTAAATTTCGATGGAATTAATTTAAATATCTTCACACAAAATTATAGAAATGTCCATGTCAGTTCATTCAGACATTACCTGGAACTATTAATTAGGAAATATGTGAGTTGAAATAATGCTAGGACAGTATAGCTTTGTTAATGTCCCAAATAAATTAGGATATGGGAGCTGGTTTAGAGCAGTTTCAATTCAGATCATAAAATCTAATTATTCAGCTGCAGGCCATGACAAAATTTATGACAAGATATGGAGTGTTGTTTAGATATAGAGTACAGCTGTTTAGATTTAAACTCTGGTATTTAATGTTTAAATTGATTTATATACAGGAGATGTCTAATTCAGTTAAATAAGCCAGAAACCAGAGTGACAGGATATTCCCAATATACAGATTACACAAATAGGTAATTTATGAATTATGTTCTGCCAGATGTCACTCCCCTTTGACTATATTTATCTGCCTGCCTTCAAAGTAAAGTTTGACAGCGGTTATATAGTAGAGTAAAAAAAATTCCGCATATGATTTTCTATGAAATTTTTCACTTTAGATTTGATCATAATGACCACTGTTTATGTGGGCATGGAAAAAGCAAACTGAAATGTTTGTGCATGGGTTTCAAGTAACAAGCTGAAGTACTGTGTACTGTTCTGGCACCTGCATGTTGGTTAATCCCTTGCTGGGTTTGTGAATGCTTTGATGTTGTCGGAGTTTGTGAAATCATATTTTAATCTGTCTAGGCATGAGCACAGTGTCATTCAGAAATGTGAAAAGACAGATATTTAATGCAGCTTCTCCTATCTTCTCAAATATCGGAACACAGAGACGAGGGTGGACACATTTCCAGGGCAACGATGAGTCAACAGTGTAGGGGAGGAAAGGAAGATACATTTTTTGAGTATTTGGCTGCACACATGAAAAATAAGTTTAACTAAGGGCATATTGGGTATTACATAACTTTGTTTATAACTTATATAGAAAAAGGTATCTACGTATTGAGTAATGTAACCAGGGGTCACCAACCTTGGTGACATTTTAAGAAATCTTTTCTGAGAGCTGTAAGGGTTATCATGTTTCTGTTGTACTGTTTGCCATGCTCTGCCAAATAATGAAGTATGGGTCTGCCGGTATAAAATACAGGGTTAGTTAACAAATTTTGCATTTATCATGTTGTAGTTGACTGTGTTACCCAGTCAAGGAACTACTTAGGATAAAATGCAAAAGATGAGAGCCTTCATAGTTGTAAGGGGGCTCTCTGTTCGGAAAATGGTAATGGCAGGTGGCTTACAGTTAAAGTATTTAGTTTTACTGTGCTGGTCACTCTCAAGCAGCATGTTGGCAACCCCTGCTTTAGACAAATTTTTTTAGAAATATTAATGACTTTTACCTTTTTCCAGGACATTAATGTAACTTATAGGCAGAAATGCATTCTTTCCTTTTGTGGCAATATTCCTGTTAATGAAATTGTGCTGTTTCTTTGCTGTTTCAGGATGTGCTCCGGTTTCCCCCAAGCCATCTGAGCCCCAGCTTTATGGTCATGTCTTTGTCCGAGAGCAGCTGTCTGCCACCTACCTCCAGGAAAACGGCTGTGTCCTGGCCGGGCCCAGGGAGAGCACCACTGGGGTGGACAGTACCTCCATTTCTCCTGCATCTTCCCCCACCTCTCCCTTATCCCCCTCTACTCAAGTATTTCCGGAAGGGAAAGAAACGGAGACCACACCACCACAGAAGAGTGACTCTGTCATCCAGTCAGAGGCTATTCTCAAAGATGGCTGCACGTCTGTCCTAGGCTGGTCTGACCCAAGGGACGCAGAGCCAGAGGCCCCCAGCACTGGGCATGAGCCAAACTGCCACGCCCAGTCAGGTGTAGATATTCAACCGGTTGATACGTTGGGATCTCCACCTCAAACAAATGACTATGTATCTTCTCCAAAGAAGCCCATTGGTTTGAGCAGCTTGCTCACAGAGCAGAAGCCTGAACGTCCTTTGTATCCCATCAGGGAAGACCCTCCATTTAGCTGCTCGTCATCTTTGCTGGCCAATGGACAACAGGCTCCTGAATCAGAATCAGACGAGCTAGTGGTGGCGGGCACAATGAACCAGGTTTCAGCTCTGACTGATTCAGAGTCCCCACAGATACAGAAGGCAGATGTCCCCAGTATGGACACTGAGGAGGAGAATCACACTGTAGATGAGGGGGGGAATGCCCTTCTGGAGACTTCTGGACTTCCTCAAGTAGGGGCTGAAGTTGAAAGTGAAACATTAGATGACTCACCACAGGGTACCAAAGATGCCCAATCTGCTTCAGTAGAGGAAAGCACTGAAAGTTCCAGTGAAAGGGAGCCAGGAGGCTGTACCGTGGAGACCTTCCCTACCATGCCGGTCTGCTCCAGCCCATCCCCCCCCGAGGACTCCATGTCTTCTGGCTCACCTGTACCGGAGAGTGCTGAAGCACCTGAAAGGTTTTGTGCAGAAGCAGGATGTCCTGAGACTGAAGCCGTATCTACGCCCCCAGCAGCAGCTGAAATGACTGCCTCTGTCACCGAAGACACCAAAGGGGAGAGTTGCAGGACCTCACCCAATGGCTGCACTATGCAAGAGATACCATGTCCAGACCAGCAGGTTACTGACAGTTCTGAATGTCCAGGTGGAAAGTATGGACTTTCCCAGGACCGCAGCCTGTCAGTGCAGAGTCCAATCACTTCTCCAGTTGGCATGCCAAGTTCAGATCATCTGCCAAAGTTCACCAGCCAAAGACCTCTAGATCTGCCAACGACGAGGGGGAGGAGGAACTTACCTCCAAGTTTGGAAGCTCTGTCAGCTGGAAGTGCTATACCTGTAACAAGGTGTGTATCCCTCTCCTAAATCATCAACCTCATCATGATACAGTAGCACTACACCTGTCACAAGGTGTGCCAACTAAAAAAAGCCAAGTTAGTCACATATAAAAAGCTAATTTCTACAAAAAATAGAAAATGCTGGCACACCAAATAGTTTCAAAAAGAAATGTTACCACTAACATTTCTTTTCAAAGTAATTGTTGCCGAAAAGTTTTGCTCAGCAATACTACTCCTTTGGTAATGTAATTTATCTTTAACTGAACTGTGTGTTCTCCAGTGATGTATCTCGTGCAGGTGATCTCAACCTGTGTGCGGTCCTGTAAAACTCCACCTCTGTTGTTGTTTCAGACTGCCCTCTGCCTCGCTCAGGTATCGAGACCCAATCCAAGACATTCCACCATCGACTTCAGGAACGCCACCTATCCGGAGGCCCTATTCCCAGCCTTGCCTTGAGAAGCCGGTCCACCCTGCGGTTGTCAATAGCTCAGACAGCAAGGCCTCGTCAGCTTTCCCCTCCGGCCTTCGCCTTCGCTCCCCATCCCCAGTAAGAGGCCTCCCACCCCCTTCCTCACCTCATGCCCCCAGTGCCCTTACCAAATCTCTGGCCGCTTCCTGCATCAGTCAGACCATCACGCAGAGCCTGGCCAAGAGGAATGCGCGGGCTCAATCGGCCACTCCAAAGAACCCTGGGGCTGCCCCTCTGCCTCCCTCCTCTGCCTCTCCTCTGAGGATGAGGTCTTCCTCACCCAAACAGAGCCCCTTGACTGGCACCAGTTCTGGTCCGGGCACCTCCAGCACCCCCCCTTGTTCCCCTACCACCAGGGCCACCCCATCCCCTGCACCCTCCCCTCCCCCATTCCGCAGCCAGAGGTCCATGTCTCCCAGCCCACCTGTCAGCCTCCAGCAAGCCCCTGCCACACCCCGCCCCCGTTCAGCTGCTCCAGAGCAACCAAGAAGAGCTAATTGGAACAGCAACAACAACAATGGCAATGCTAGCCTTGCTATGAGTTATGGGAAGCCGCCCATAGCGAACGTGGGCCGGGCAGTGCTGTCCCCTGACCCGCTCCGGAGTGCCTCACACAATCGGGTGGCCCGGCCTTTCTCCGCATCCGAGCCCAGCTCCCGGGTACAGTCCCCCTCCCCCTCCCCTTCCCCCTCCCCAGCTCCTTCCTTCACTCGGATCTGTTCGCCTCCACCAGCCCAGGACCAGACAGGCACTCTGAAGAACAAGCCACCCAACCCAAAGACCCCACGGACTGGTGGGGTGCGCACCTTCACCCCACTCTGCCTTTCTCTGGAGCGTGCAGGGGCCTCCTCTTTCCCTTGCTCCTCACCCCCCTGTGGAAGCCCCAGAGTGACTTCCCCTCCGCCCATAGGTGTCCCCACCAACATGTGGGGAACTGCTAACCCCCAGCCACGGAAACCCGATACGACTTCCCTGTCTCCTGTCGGACCTCCTCAGACATGTAAGGACCCCAGCACCCAGTTACTTTGCCCCAGAATTGGCTCATCTTCCATGCCAGGGGTGTCCTGTACGACCGCCTCCTCCCAGAGCTTGAGGAGGCAGCGAGGAAACAGCCTTCCCTTCCTCAGCCTAACGGACCGGCCCCCCAGCCCAATGCAAAATGGCCGCAGGTCCTGGGCAGACAGTGGGCGTCGCTCAGTGGGAGCGGAGCATGAAGCATGGCTCAGGAGCCCCCAGAGCACCTACAGCAGCCCCCCCTCCTGCCTCAGCCCTGGCACCCTATCCCCCTCCAGGTTGGGTCACGGTAAAGGCAGCCAGGGGGGGCAGCACTTCACCAGCATCGCCTGGCCTGACGTGCGTGAACTTCTGACTAAGTACAGCACAGAGGAAACCCTTGATGGTGAAAGTGTCATGTCCTCCACCAGCTCCGAGGGTGACAGCAAAGCTGACGAGGACAGCAGCCTCCAGGACGGCAACTGCCGGAGCACGCTCATTTGCGCCTACGTGACCCGAACCCCTGCACCTCCAGACACAAGCACGGCTGCTCCAGCCCTGCTGACTGAGCCAGCGGACTCCTCACGGGCACGTGGTGGAAGCAAGGGGGCGCTGAAAACCAGCTACGCCACCACTGTTAACCTGCAGATCGCTGGCAGTGGCCGCATCACGGCCTTCAGCAATGCCCAGGTCAGCCTGACCCAAACATTGGCCCCAGCCTCCGACAATCAAACCAGGCGACGGGTCAGTGTCAATGGATGCAACCTCGCCCAGCCCCAGAGTTGCCAGAGGCTTTGAGGAGCAAACACGGGGAAGCCTAGTGGTGAGCAGTCATAGTAAGCTCGTGCTTGTCCCAAAGCAGGTCTACTACTAGCACTGGAAGGTACATAGAATGCATGCAGACAACAAGCTGTACCTATGGCTGCTCACCATAACTGTTGAACTGTTTTGTACCCCTATTAGAAAACGAAACTTTGTGGCAGTGTGTCACAGTTTGTGTTGAAAACACAAGAAGGGCAGTGTCGAGTAGCATCCAAATACTGATATAACTTTTTGTTTTTGAGATACAATGTGATGATCATATTCCGATAATCACATTCTAAAAACCTTTAATTTTGAAATGCTTCTGGGCAAGCACTGTTTGCCTTGCTTACTGTGTCACTCTCCACTGTGGAAGGGACTCCCACATCTGTGCCTTTGCATTTCAGAGACAGTCTCACCAGACACTGTATCCAAAAGACTGACCCTTCAACACATCCTACTTAGTTATGTTTGCCAGTGTTACCTTATAGGATTTCCTTTTATTAATTTGTTCAGTCACATTAGCTTTTTCTCTATGTAAAGATTTGCAGCCTCGTCCCCCCTCCCAAAGGCGGTGCTATGTCAAAGCATGTTGTGGTTCTTATTTATGAAGTTGTTGTTTTTCATCCATGTATTTGGAGCTTAAAGCTGTCTCCTTACTTTGCACAATGTCTTAAGCTGTGTGTGTTTGGACGTGTCTGTGAAATGGACTTTTATTTCAGGCCAAACTGAGATGTCTATGTTTTTGTATGTATGTTTCTCTCACAAGTTTTTTTTAAAGGGGGAGGGGGACATCAATGGTGAATCACGAAAAATATGTACATTTTTTTAGATAGCAGAAAGGGAAGATTGTTAAAGTAGCTGCTTTGTGCTTTGATGAAAGTGCAACAAATCTCTCCTACAAAGATCCTCCAGTGGTTAATCGGTTTGCCAAATGACCATGGTTACCATACTAAACAGGCACTGCTGTGCACACAGTATGAGAGGGCATACCAGTATACTTATCATTGTCATCTGGGCATTACAGGGAACAAAACCCTCTGGGTATTTTCAATGGCTTTACAAGACGTCTTCTTAAATGCACCTTGTTGACAATCACTTAGTCTTAAAAAATAATCATTCCATGGAAATCAAAGGATGCTGGACATTGACCAAATGGATCCTAACAATTGATAACTCTCTCTGTTCAGTGCACTGAAAGGCCACTTCACATGAAAAAGAGATTCAAGTACCTACAAACCAGGAAAGGGCATCCAGTATCTTAGACTTGCACTTGAAATTTGTAGTGGATTTTTTTTTTTAGTTTGACACAGAGGTAAAGTAATATCCCTTCCTCTGAAGGAAAACAGTCCCAACATCCTCATGTTTTGTGCTATCCAGTTACTCGCACCCCAGTAATAAAGAAAAACGAAAGACATGTCTCTGTTGTGTATTATTTTCAACATCCTTTTCCTGTTTTAAGTTACCTCTGTAAATAAGGGATATTGATCTTACTTATCATGTTGCCATCTTACAGGAACACCCAGAAGCACTTGTCACACTAATCTGCACAAACTTATAACCAGCTCCAACCTAAACTACTTCACATAACATTGCAATTTATCAGCTTTGCACCATCCAAAATTTTAGCACTAGTGGAACGTAGGCCTGTGTGTGTTATATTTCAGCTCCTCCTCTAGAGAAGTTATCGTTTTGTTCAGTACGAGCATCAACATAAGAGTGGGAATCCCAATATAATCATGCCTGCTGGCAACACCCATGGAGACTGTTGAGAAAGGGGTTAGCACCCTCTGCCTTCGCAAGTCAAAGCAGAACAAGGGAGAGTTGGAGCTTTTGGACACTAAGTGGACCTCATCGTTCCGAGAGCGCTGTGTGCACGGCAGCATGAAACTAGCCACACCCAGATTGTGTAACCTATGAAAAGTGAGCAGTGTTGAGTGTGGTGCCACAGCACACACCTGGTCAAGGGAAGCCCAAAAGGTGACATCGTCGCTAGCAGAGCGCACATGAACACCTGATGGTAATATGCGATTATATGAGTGAAAAAGATTTGATGAACCAACGTGGCAGTCTCTGCATGGGCAGAGAATGTGCTCAGACTGAAAAACAGGACTTTTGTAATGCTGTGATTTAGATAGTGTTAATTGTTCCTCAAAATATATGGGGTAATACACATGAAGGTAATTACAATCGGCTATCCAGAGAAATACTCCTTGTCACATTTCAGTATAGGACAGATAAAGATGTGAGGTTGTTTTGCAGTACACACGCCAGTCAACAAATAAAAGTCTCAACAGGTGGTGACAATAGATGTTGCTTTGCTAAACATTTAGCTCCCGTGGTTTAAAAACTTTACTGAATATACCTGTTGGGCTAATTTCATGAGAAAGCATTGTCCTACCATTAAGGTCCTCGTGAAATACTGATACGCATGGCGTTGAGAAAAAATGACGCATTGCCGTCATTTGCATGACTCAAACCACTTGAAAACGAGAGATTTAACCGACACCTGTATATTGTTGTGGTGCTTTGCAGAGCTTCATAGAACAACCACAGGATGTCGCTATTTTAAAATTTTCGATGGAAAGTAGCCTGCTCAAAGCGATCCTCTGGTAGATCTAACGTGGAGAACTGGCGTACAGTAACTGCTAAAACGTCTCAAAGCAGGCCCGGTTCTAGACCGCATTGATTGGAGGGTAATCAGAGATTTGGAGTGCGAAACTTTTTATTCACATCGGAGGGTGCTACACTGTAGTCTACGTCAGGGATTTTCAATTAATATTGTTGGTGGGCCACTTTTACGTTTGTGAATAGAGTGGTGGGCCAATTGGGCATGAAGCATATAATAATATAAGATTATATCATAGGCCTATAGTATAATATATTTTATTATATTATAATGCTAACATTTTCATTTGTAGGCCATAAACTATAGTATAAATTCTCAGCCAACAATGGGTGCATCTAAAATTTATTTATTGATGAGGATTGCTATTGAGATATTGCAGAGAATGGACTTGTGCTGTATCCAAAAAGTGCACTACGCCTTATTTCTAGCTGTTTTTTGAGTGCATAGTACATGATGTGGTTAATTTTTGCCATGCACTATGCACTACACAGTACAAGTATATGCACTAACAATGGTGACGGTCCGAAAGGTGGCTTGCATGGACACTATTGTCCCAGAATGCATCGCGAAACGGAATGGGAGGCTCCCTCTGGAGCTGAAAATTAAAAAAAAAAAAGGTGGACGCAGAAACGTCACCATCAACACTGGTGACGCGTTTCTGTATAGTAAAATACAATTAAGGCTGCATTCCAAGGCTGCGTTCCAATACTTTTTTCGTCTCCTCCTTTCCTCCACCCTTTTCCTCCCCTCCTTTCCTACCCCGAGACTATGTCGGAAATATGTGGAGGAAAGGAGGGGAGGAAACAAGTGGAGAAAGGAGGAGATTAATCGAAAATTGGAACAGTCAATCCGTTTCCGTCATTAAAGTCGACGTCGGCTATTGATGAAGTAATAATTTCGACTGACTGAGAGGATACCTAAGCCAATCACGCTTTTCGAACGCTGCCAGCCCTTTTAATGCATTAAAGTACAAATGTAAGTTTCTCGAATTCTGCTCATGGTGTAAAATAACGAGAAAGGAGAAAAGGAGGAGGCGAGATTTCGTTTTGGAACAGTGGAGGGAAGGAGGACACCTAATCAGCTTCCAGGGCACGGAGGAAAGAAGGGGAGGAAAGGAGGACAGGAGGAGACAAATTTGAGTATTGGAACGCAGCCTTTGAGTATTGGAACGCAGCCAAGGAGAGGATGAAGGTGTAGAAGGGGAGGAGGAGGGATGCTGTAAATGCTAAGCATGATGGGAAAAGAGATAGGGTCAATGTGATAGATAGAGGGGTTGTCTGAGAATTCTCTAGAACCTCTGTTTTAACAAACTCCAATAAATGTGGGCGTCTAAAAAAAAAAAAACAGGACTTTTAATCTTGAATTAATCTCACTATGATAGTTGACTTTACATACCGCAGACTTGGGTGGGAAGTTGGCATTCAGACCCATGTGTTTGGTCTCGAAGTGCCTCTGTATGCTTGCAAGGACTAGTAATTGCGTGCATTTTACTTTCATTGTCAAAAAAAAGGTAATTCAGTCCATGTGTAGCATTCGCTGCTCGTTATCACTCTTTTGTGGTAGCAGTCGCAATCACCAAAGTTGTACGGGCTAGTTTTACAATAATAGTAGGAAAAGAGGCTGTTCAACTATGGGGGGATGTGAGACGCTCGCGGGCCGGATGAAAATGTTCGAGGGCCGCCTATTAAAATCACTGGTCTACGTGCTGTTTTCCTTGTTTAAATGCCAGACTACAATGTCTAATATTAAATATTGTGTATCAGGTTACATATATGAATTAATTATAACAAACTATATGCATACGTGGACCAAGTGAAACTAACACATTGTTTTTCATATACTGTACTTCATAAATGACTTAAAACATTCAATGATAATGATCTTAGTCTTTTCTGACGGTATGCTTCATATTTACTTTTCACCACATGCAACACTAGAAGGGCTTTTCTTTTTCTGCAAGCTTGGAATCCTTAGCCAATTCATATTCAAATGCAAACAAATTCACATAGATTTGATGATCAATTTACATTTACTACCTAAGATCCTACAATTTCTGCTTCAAGATAATCTTTCTGGTCAAATGTAATCAATTACATTTGATGTTTCTGGTCAAATGTAATTATGACAACTGTTCTATATCATTTGTAGTGCATAGCTATTCAAAACTCACAGAACACAGAACAATTGGGTAGGCAGAGTTAAAATTTGGGTAGGCAATATCCACCTCTCTCCGTTTCCAAGAATTAAGAATTTTTCCCTGATCAAAACAGTATAAAATAAAATTATAAACTACAATTGGGTGAAATAAAGTGTAACACTGCGTATATGTGACAGTGGGATTTTCTCACTTTCAAGTAAATTTCGAGCAAATATAGTTTCCTGTCCATTGATCACGCAAAAAAATGTTTCCCCTACTCCTGCCAAAACTACCAATTCCGGTAGTTTTACTTCCTTTCTGCTGAAAGTACAGCAGGGTACACACAACCAACAAGTATTTTAAAAGTATATAATATAAAGTCAGTCATGTCTTAAACTGTCTTATTTTCTTGCCTTCTCCAGATCTGTGTGAAAGGTGAAGTCCACAAAAACTGTTAGGGTGAGGTTCACAGACTTTCCACTCAAAATTGTCACTTATTGGTGAGGACTTGCATTTGTACTGAACTGTGCACTGTCCACTTGCACATAAGGTTTGTTAGCATATGAAAGCATGTACACCACAAACAGTTTATAGAATAAATATCAATTATCATAATATTATCATCAAGGGCATTCAAACCAGACTTTTTGTTACAAGCAAGGTTTATTTTATCTGCAACTCAGAAATTGACTGTATAATACATCTCATGGAAGTATATAAAACAATGTCCATAAATGGAAGAACATTATACTGTTTTTCTGAAAGGTTCCTCCTGGCCATTGGGAGACCCCAGTTTTGTTCCTTTCTGTATGCTACAGTGCCCATTTGAAACACTTAAAAGAGGGCAAGAGGGATTTCTTCAATGTGCAGAAGCAACCACTTAAAGTTTTTTTAAAAGCTACACAATTATACAATAACTGCTGCAACAATCACAAATCAGAACAGGTTCCCATGAATTATAATTTAAATCATTGTCATGTCCTATATTGCTGCAAACCTATTCCTTCAGTGTGCAGTAGGAACAACAATCTACCAGTCCATGTTATTTTACCACTCCATTTATTTAGTGTTTTACTCATTGTAGAAAAGATGCTACCAGATACAGTGTAGTCTTTCCAACCTACTACTTGTGTGGTTGACCTTGTTTGTGCTGACAAACCGTTGTGGAAGACATCTATGATGGGATGCTCTGATGGGGTTCTTCACTTCAAAAACTGAGAAGAATTATTGTTGTGGTCAGGTCTATCAACTTTTGACTGGCCTTTCCAGAGAGCATTGGTCATGGAGAGACTTCTCTGGAAGAGTGAGTCAGAAGTGAATCATTTTGGCTGCAAGGGAAGTTTAATTTTGTGTCTGCCAACTGTGCAACCTCACCCCAGTCATCTATCAACACAGTGAGAGTGCCACGGTTTGATGATGCAGTGAAGCCTGTAGATTGGCTTCCATTTCAGAGGAAACAATAAATTCTGCATTTTGTCAGAAAATTCTTGAGAATAATGGACCTCAGTTCCATTCAGTGGTTGTGGCAGCACTTAAGGCAAGATGCTCATTTCTCTAAATAACACAGAAATGAAACAATTCTGTCTGCAGATATAGACTGAAATTGTTATATGCTGATGCAAAAATGATAAACAGACATTGGTAATTATTGAACTCATTGCTGGTCAAGTGCCACCAGTTACCGTATATAAAGATTCACATACTTTTGCACACAAAGATATTTATTTATTAACAATTTGTTAAAAACTAATTCCAATTGTATTACTTTCACACTTTCACTTTTTCTCATTTCACATTTTACAAAAGACAGGAATAGACAGTCATCCAAAAGGAATTCACAAGCTTCTAAGAAGCATGATGGTTGCATTCCGATACTTAAAATATGTATCCTCCTCCCTCCTTCCATCCCTCCCTCCCTCCAATGCTCCAGTATTGAAGAGGTGATAGTGGAGGAAAGGAGGATGCTGTCTACGAGGAGTGGAACGTCACGTATGTTATGTAAAGAGCATGGGAGTATTCTCTTTGCTATGGCACTTGATTTGTGCCAAAGGTCAGACGTCTGAGCAGCAGGGTGGCTACCGAGTCACCGCAGTAACCTAAAGATACAGCGACTGGTAGACTAATGAGCTGGTGTAACTGCACCGCCTGCGCGGGGCTTTTAATATGTTTGGTGGTTCTGTTGGTGAATATTCAGTATCCTTGTATTCTTATTCATATTAAATCTCGAATAGCTAACGATACAAATGTTAAAGAACCAAACGGCCTTAAAACATCAAATTTTCGTTAAAATAATAGGCTCATTATGTGACATTAGTGATACTAAATGACGTTGCTAGCTGGGCAGCTAGCTACTTGGAGTCGTTGCACCCGCATCCAGCCTAAGTTAAAGCCTTTGAAAGTTAAGACTTTAAAGCCTTCACTTTCAAACTTAAGAGGTTCAAAGGTTGACTAAATATTACGTAAATATATGGACCAAACATTGATTACACAGCTAACCTGAAATTTGTTAACTGTTGTTTTACTACTTAAGGTGCTTTTGTTTGGTAGTGTGAAGCAAATATTACTTTAACTTTTGGTGTTTTTTAGGGAGCAAGGAGCATACGGCCCAGTTTAATAAACTAAGGTGAAAACTATCACCTCTCCACTGGGGAAAAAAATTCTGCAACCGTAGCTTGGAGGTAAACACTAGCCCATTTGTAATATGTCCATTTGACCATCTTGTACTAAAGGTTACAGTTAAATTAGCCCTCACCCAATAAAAAGCCCATAATAATAAGACAACCAGTCGATTGGGTTAATACCCTTTTTCTTTGTTGTGTTTTTGTAGTGCTGTCACAGGGATACAAGCTGTGACTGTCACCTTTTTTCTTTTTTTTTTTTAACCCAAATAGGGCATCCAAGTAAATTAAAAAAAAAAAAAAAAGATTTCTGAGGGATTTTGTGTCTGTCCTGCTGTGTCACCTTTTCCTATCTTTTTAAGTTTGCATCTGTGTTGATATGATTGATAAATGTTTCCCTTGTCTCTTGTTTTCTCTCCGTGATTAGAAACTACTGATACAAACGAGGAGCCGTATCGAGCATTTACTCGAAATTATGACCCGACCTATGTTAAAATTTGGTTTTCCATCAAACAGCGGATTCCCCCCAAAGCCCGGCAGTGCAATTTGCCAGACTGCTCTCAGCAACGAGGCAATAAAGTCTTTCAAACTGCCCAAACATTTGGAGACTAAACACGCGCATCTTAAAGACAATTCGGAATTTTAATTTAAAAGAGAAAATGACGAATTAGAAACCCAAACCAAAGTGCTTAAAAACTATTTGTGTATTTGTAAGTGAAAACGATCACCTCACAAAGACACCATTCCTCATTGAGTGTTAAGCTATCCAGAGACTCTCTATTCAAACTACGTTTCACTTCATCTCTGGAGCTCAGTTAATATGATTAACATGCAGTGGTAAGCAGCGAACCCTTGTAGTACTTTTGCAAAACAAAATCAGTGTTGATGATAGAGTTTATCTTTAAATTATGTTGAGGTGAAAAACTTTAGCAACATAACATTGTTATAAAAATAAATAAAATCTATGTGTTTAAAATCAATCCATCAATCATTAATGTACGTGTGTGTTGGCTTCATATTTGTCTGGGGTAGGGCAGGTGGGATGGGACTTATAAACTCAAAGTGGTACATGACAGGGTACTAGCACTATAGCCAGGCATGTGTAGCGTCTCTCATCCGCCACTACCGGTTTATCAGTCGCCGGTGTAACTGCACCGCCTGGGCCCCTTGCACGGCCTGCGCCCCCCATTTCCTTTTCCGGCGCCGGTTCGTCAGTCGCTATACGGTGACTCGGTATCCTCCCTCTGCTGCTCAGGCGTCACCTTTTGGCATAATCAAGCGCCATACTTTACTGCGTGCATCACTTGCTTGTCATTGATGGGTGTTCACATGGATTACAAAAAGGAAGGCGCGCACTAACATTGGTAGTTAGGTTTGAAGCACAGTTACTGCAAACTACAATCACGATAGCACAGTGGAAGCCCAGATCCCACTGACCGCGGTCCTGAAACCATGGATGTACCGATCACGGCCACGAGTGTCCAATGACATCAAAATGGATATTCGGATACATACGACATACTTAAGACAGGACTTCAGTGAAGTACAGAATAAAATTCGATAAGGATTGAAGGTCAGTTTGTTTGACTCAAGCTCCAGAAAAAGCTTTTGGCTACTTTTATTTTCGTTCTTTCCTCGTATGGTCATTGCTAGGAAATTACGTAAATCGCTGTTTGATTTAAACCCGGATTACTCTATTTGTTTTATCATCCACACGCTATACAGAGGCAAAGCGCTGAGTTAAAAGTTGGATACATTTGTTGCAGAACGTGCGCACAGATGTGCTTTTAGTTTGTCAGTACTGTTATTTGTGGGTGTAGAGAACTAGCATTTGCCAACGAAAGAAGTTCTGGCTGTTCATAGAGGAACGCAGAAAGACAAAAAAGCGTATATTAAACGTCTCTGTCTTGAAAGTCGTCATACTGTGAAGTCTGTTAAGACTGCAGTTTTGAAGTATGGTAGTTTGGCTCGCAGAAAGGAAACGTACGTTACGTTTTCTCGCGTGCATGCCTTTTGAGGATTTTAAAGTTTCGACAAAATAATGTAACACGAGGTCATGTATATCGACCTAAGCGCATTATTTACACAAATTGTATATAGCATATATGTAGGACGGGAGCGGGTGACTAGTTAACCTAAATGCAGTATGGAGTCCGGCTATCGCGTGCATCTATGCAGCGATTCTGACAATTCAAATCTTCTGTCAAAACATTATTTTGTAGGACTTTTCGCCTTATCTTTCAGTAAATCAGATATGCAGTTGCATCTTTAATCTACGTTTCAAGTGAAAGTCAAGAGAAAGAGGTTCTCAAAAATATCAGGAAATTCAAAATGGCAAAGCAGTTAATCTGACCTATGCACTGATAAGATAAGGACCTAGAGCATGCACTGATGTGATTCTTGCTACGCCAGGCTACTAGATATGTTCCAGTATTGTACTTCAAATGGCAGGTTCTCATCACTAACAATATTTAACATGTAAAATTTCTGTAAATTAGTATTATAAAGTGTATTAATATATGTCCAATAAAACATTGATTTCAATCAGTGTAACGTTTATTTCCTTTTGATGTCTCTTGATATTGAAAATAACACATATTCAAAATGTCATAATGTTATATCTATGTGAAAGATTTGGTCTGTATCAGGAAGTTTAATATGGCGAATAAAACATCACTAACTCTATATTGCTTAAGCATTATCTTTTCAACTAATTTGCTGGGTATCAAAATGCAGCTTCAAGCAGCATTTTGCACCCATGTAGCCATTGAAGTAGTATAGTGATCCATGTGACAAATCAGGGCTATAGCTGACCAATGGATGGGATGCATTTTTCCTGCAAGGCATTTTCCATGAAGGGAGCTTGGTATCAAGCCTCTATGTTAGAGACTTGAAACTAATATGGGGAATTCCCATTAACGTTGGGGATTGGTCTGGACTAACTCTCTGCTTATGTTTAACAGAGAGGGAATCGGAAGACTGAGTGGTTTGGCAGTGCGGAACGAACACTGGAGTTGCGTAGTACTCTGTCGGCACCAGCCAGAATCTGCTATGTTCTGGCATGGGAAAGGAGTCACAAGCTGGCTGCCTGATCAATATCTGAGCAAGCCATGATGGGCATGGATGAACTGTAGTTATTTTCCCCTCCACCTCTCACCCCTCCCCCCACCTGCAGCAAGCGATTTACTGCCTCCCCCAGGCAGGAGGCTGCTATGTCTGAGGGACGGAGGACGAAAACGTCCAGCTGCCGTCTGTCCGCTGCACTGAGTCTGCTCTACCTGGTCGTCATGCCGACAGTGGGTGCGGGAATCCCAATAAGGTGCAGTCACGACCTCATCGGACTTGTTCAATACATCATGGACAAAGACAAGGATATGGTAAGAGAGACTAAAGAAAATAACTATTATCAAAAGCTCCACTGGGTGGAAATGATGAACATGCCATGGCTTGATGGCTTAACATCTTTTTTATATTAAGAAAAATATAAACCATTTTTGAGGAGTATTGGTACCTCTGCTGATTTGCCCCACAATTTGTCAAATACAGAAATAGCCTTTAAACAAGCTATTCTTGGATTCTCCTCTATATGTTCTAAGTTCATTTCCTATGTCCGGATGTCTCAGTAACCAATAAGGTGGCACTGAGACTTTCAGATGTCAGACTTGTTTGTCCATTTTAAAATGCATGACAGACATTTTTAGAATATGCACACTGTGGAAATCTAAAACCTACCATATCGTAACCACTCACATGTCTTGTGCAGTATGTGTATCTCTGTCGTATTAGATGGTTACTATTTTTACCAGTGGCGGCTGGTGAGCTTGAAACGGGAGGAACAAACCTATTACCTGTACACCTATCAGTAATTTCAACCTGTTCCCATTTCCCCTCCTTGATTAACAATAAAACAAATTATTGACAGAGTAATCAACACCAGCTGACATAAATACAGTTATTATATACAGAATTGCTGTTCCATTTGTTATATCCAGTGATGTTTTTCATCTGTCAACAACTTTATTCTTCATTCTTTTTCCAAACCCAAGTAATGTTGTTACCTTAAAATGACCTGAAAAAATCCTGCAGTTTACGTACTCTTGAAACTTCATGGTTTTTGTGCTAAAGTGTATTGTCTATTTCTTCCAAAGCCAATGTAATACACAGATAAAAATGTCTTGCTTCATCCAGGTTTATTCTTTGTGGTAATTAAAATTGATTTTGCTACAACTACTTCTCTTTGTGTTCTGCAACACAACAAAGTGACAATGTTAAACACAGTTGAGAGATAGCTTTGGGATTGCTTTTCCATTGTAATTCATATAATATCAATCATCATGTTGTAGCTTTCACAATCGTACAAACTTCAGCCAGTCTGTGCTGTTTCTTGTGCATTTAAATTGTAGAATCGTACAGATGAGGTTAACAAATCATTATTCCCTGACTTCAGACAAAGAAGAAGAGTACAATTATCCAGATATTACAATACTATGTAGGTATAACAAATGCTACACAGGTTAGCAAAATTAAACTAGAAACCACTCACTCTATTAACATCAATTGGTATTACTCCATGAATGAGTTGTTTTATTGTTAATCAGGAGGATAAATGGGGACTGATTGAACATCATGATAAGTATACAGGCAAAGTTTGCTCCTCCCCTGTTTTGACTTCACCAGCCCCCACAGATTTTATGCACGCCATACATTGTTGCTAAAGGAGTCATTTGAGTCATCTTTGTAACCTTCCCTTGCCTGAGGTGGCCTGGTCTGGGCATAGATTCTTTGGCTCTTTGATATGAAGAGAAATTCCTCAGTATGTTAGCAGAGGTACTTTGAAGTAACAGGTCCTTTGTCTTGTTACGCAGTGTGTGGTTGGACCTAATTGCAGTGGTTTACACACTGTTTTCTTAACAGAATTCCATTGAGGAAAGACTCTACACACCAGAAATTACGGATTTTGAGGTAAGTGAACATTCTGTCTTCACAGACTGTAACTGTGCTAATAGCTCTGTTCATGGGATCGGTGTGTTGGCTTTCAACAGGCTCTCATTTGAGTAAGATTGGTTGATTGCACCCGACTAATTTTTACCACTGTGTGTTTTTGTGTGATATCATTTTTTTTTTTAATATAGAAATCTGATATACTGTGTGTTCATCAATGTACATCTGCCACACCTCTCAATAGGGTAGAGGTGTTGCAGATGCAGGAAAAGTCAGATAAGCCAGTTACCATAAATTAAAATAAGCATGGCATCTGCTGCAATTTAAAATTATGAATACACTCATTTTTTGTATATTTGAATTTTGAAGTACTGCCAAGATATACATGTCCCTTACAATTGTATGCAAACTGTTGAAGTCAAGTCTGTTGCAGTATGAAATGTTACTTTCCAATATGCAGTTTGACATCCATAACGGGAATATTGAGCAATAAAAACAAAACATTATAAAAAGTAGAGAAAAAAATAATTTAACTCAATAAAGGGAAAGGCTTCAGGATCAGCCAATGTGAAATAAAATGGATGGGCAAAAGGTTTTGAGTTGGCGTGTTTTCTGTTAGCTTTTTGGAAAGCAGAAACAAATTGATACTTTAAAAACAGCCATGTGTTTTGCCTTCGTAAGCAATGTTTACACTGATCTAACTCAGTACTTGGCCAGTACTGGCTATGGCCGGAGGTGCGCATTAGCGAGGCAACAATTGGCTAAGTCTCACCATGGAAAAGTAGGGGTTTAGCTGGTTTATATTGTCTTCTGTCTCTCTTGTGACAACTCCTGATTTGAGTGTACTGGGTGATGCATTTTAGGTATGGAAATGCACTGAATCCAGACTAGATTTAACCGCTGTGATGTAAACTGTGAGAGCAGCAAACGTTTAGTGAAGCTCCATGTCTGTCTTAAGCAGCATTATGCAGCATTGCCGGTTGGGTCAGGGAACATACATACATAATTACTGACAAAGGGTCTTGATCAGAGAGATATAATCACAAGTACATGTTGTTGATAATGTCACTGATTTCACTTCTTTCACTCTCTATCAATGTTCCACAGTTTGCTTTTTGACTTTGTTTAGATATGCTCAAGAGCATTTATTTAATCAATTTTGATTGCGTTTAGTAAACTTGGAATAAGCAAGTTTACTCCCAGGGACACATCACATCAACAATCTCACTGAATTCACTACACTGTCTGTCCCTCCCCCTTGTCTGTGGAGGCTGACTTGCCTTTCCACTGACCACAGGTCAGTACAACAAAACAATGATTTTTTTGCAAGATAGCTTTATCCTGAATCTTACTTAATACTTGTACCTAATAGAGGTGTCTGTCTCAGAACAGGAGTAGATAAAGGCTCAGTTCTAGAACTCACTGATGGGAGACTGAGTTTTTTGAGGGGCTTGGGGTCTCTTACCTTAAAGGGGGGATTTTCAATTAATATTGTTGATGGGCCACTTTGACATGTGTGAATGGAGTAGTGGGCCAGTTGGGCACGAAGCATATAATAATATGATATCATAGGCCAGTAATATAGTTTAATCTAATCTGATGTAATGTATTATATTACAACACTGGCATTTTAATTAGTAGGCCATAAACTGTAGTAAATGTGGGCTTGTAGTTTACGATTTACCGTCAGGGTCATAAAATGAGATGTATGGATTATGATTGAGAAAACAGGAAATTTAATCTTGAATTAATCTGACTATAGTATCTTTCTGATATGGAGCCCCCTGAAGTCCCAAAAGGTGATATATTGTATCTTGTGCGCTCAAGATAATTGTTTTGTGGGAACAAGTTATCTTGTGCGCACAAGGTATTTTTCGTAACTTGTTCACACAAGATAAAAAATATCACCTTTCGGGACTTTAGGGGGCTCCGTAGTCTAAAGTTCAGTGACTGTGTGTTTTTTTGGTTTTGGGGACATGACTAAGCACTTCACTTAACATATTGATCGCAGACGTCTTCGCCAACTCCGAGTCTCCCAGTCAGCCAGCTCAGCAAACGCCCAGTTCAGCTCTGCTCAACCTCACCTGTTCATCAAGTGCACCTGTAAATCATTATTCAATTAATTTAAGGACTGAGTCTTTGTTGCCTCATTATGAGGTGTTGCTCTTGAGACTCTACTAAGCCCATACCCTGCAGAGTGGAGGGAAAAGCACGGGAGGGCACACTATTATAGAGGATCCTAAATACGTAGTAGTTCTAATCTGAACAAATTATTTTTCTTGGGATTCGTTCCATGTTGATTTTGGAAAAACGTGACAGTCCTAACGATGTATTGCATGGGTCATTACCACTTTGGCCAATCATGCCCCTCCTTGCGGACAGCTGCCCCCACAGGAATTTTGGCAACGATAAGGCTGGTATACAAAGACGTACCTTCAGAGTTGGACGGTGATTGATCCAAGATGAGGGAAAACAGCTCACTGTCACAGTAATTACAGCCAACTACATGTCTCCAATAATTCGCCTCCAGTTTCACGTCGAACCATTTTCTTTTTACCTATTGGAGCGTACGCTGAACTTTTGTCACCGAATTTACTGCAACAGTTATTTCTTGCCAGGCTTTGGTCTTCCCCGGCCCCGACACTAAACTACTTACTCTTCTGAACAAAGTATTTTTTCAGGTTCCATTGCCATTAACAAAACTTCAATCGCCGCTTCAGAAACATTTTTTTTTTGCCTTTTCTCTGCCATCTCTTTACATTGCCAACAAAGTGATTCCAAGCTCCTTATATGGTATTTCCGGGGCGTCGATTTCTGCTAATTGAAAATTCTGTGAACGCACTTTTCATTTACTATTGATTGGTATTCATCAACATACGCACGGAATAAGAACAAATGCTGTGTTTACTCGTGTTTGATAAATCCAGTGGAATTTGTTAGTTCATTACCGTTGACGCGTAAATTTACACACAGTTTTATGAAACTATTGATAAGTGAGGCCCAATGTGTTTAACTTTGTCCACGTATGCATTTGGTTGGTTATAATTAAATCATGTATGTCGCTTGATTTATTCTGGCATTTAAACTAGGAAAACAGCATGTAGACTGTAGTGTAGCACACTCCAAGGTGAATGAAGTTTCCCAAGCCACCCCCTTTATGTATTTTGGTTTTATGCAGACAGTAGGAAGGCTGAGAGTTACAGAGATGAGGAGGCACAGATAGAAGGGCCGGAGTCGTGACTCAAGCCTCAGTCTCCCAGGGATCTATATGTGGATGAGAGCTGCTCGGCAGACTGAGCTAGCTGGTCTCCCAGATTTTCCTGTCATCAAAGTCGATGTCAGCTATTGGTGAAACGCTCATGGGCAGGATGAAAATGCTCCGCGGGCCAAACCTGGACCACGGGCCGTCTTTTGAGAATCACTGCTTTAAAGGGAAAACAGTATAGTTTCTTTCGTATTTGACTTTGTGCACTCCTCTATGCCATAGCCTTTGAACGTTAAGTAATACATGCACAAACATAGATAATGTATGGAATTGATTTTCTAAGTGTCTTTATTTATTTGCCCACTTTGGACTTAGCAGAAATGAATGAGAATTTAACATGGCATTGTCAGGTCCATTATGAAGGTGTGAGTGTAGTTTAATATCAGTGCAACCGAGGCTGCTTCTAAAGGAATTTGAAATGAACGCGGTGATTATAACAACCGACCACTTCAGGGGTATATATTCAAAGCATAACCTACCCTTTTTTATCAGAATATCTTCCACCTTCCCTGCCCTTACTTCCCTTCTTTACAGGACATTTTTATCTTGCTTAAAGAATTTCTTACCTGCATGTTCAAGCGTTTGTTATCAGAATAGCTATACCCACCTTCATTGTGGCAACATGAGATGTTGTCTCCAAGCCAACAACCATCTCACGAAATCAAATTCTCAGGCTTCATAACAAAGCAATGCAAGTATGAAGTCTGAATTATTGTAAAGCTTTATAAATTTTCTAAATGACAACTAAAATTATAATAGTCACGCAGCTTTGCAAATGTATTTTTTTTTTTTATCTTTTCACCAAAGCTAATGCTAGCTCACCTCGGCTCCTCCTTCACAAAAAAGACTTTAGATAGCTCACTAATGCTTGTTACCTAAACGTAGCAACAGTTAGCTACATTACACTACATTAAAGGCATTTGTCAGACGCTGTTATCCAGACCGACTTACATGGAAAAGTTAGTAAGGATGCATATCATAGCTAACCAGCTTGCAAACTAAAAGGTAAAGGTAATTTTGTATGATTCCTATGGAGAACAATATGTATGTATGTATGTGTATATATATATATATATATATATATATATATGGGCTTGTGTATAATTTTCAAACTAGCTGTCAAAATACATTCATTGCACGTTGTTTGCTTGAGATCATCAAACCATATACTTCATTATGAGATGTCGATCCCAGAATGAGCCAGCACAGTGCATTTACTTCTGGCTTGAAGACAAAATTGCATGTTGGGCTTTGGCCCAATGAAAATGGAATGCACAGCATCTGGAAATCATTTTAAAGCAACATCTTAAAGAATTCCTCTCCAAAACATCAGTTCCAATACATGAATAACTTTGAAAATCCATGACTAACATGAAGTTGCACTGTGCTGTTTGATGAAGTGCTGTTCTGGGCAGCATTAGTCCTGTGGCTAAGATACATGATTGGGACCTCTGAGGTTAGTGGTTCAAGCCTTAGTCCAGCCACAGCAAAAATACCAACCAGTGCTGTTGGGCCCCTGAGCAAGACCCTTAACCCCATATTGCTCGCAGGGGAGACTGGCCCTTGGTTAGTTTAATCATCTGTAAGTTGCTTTGGATAAAAGCATCAGCTAAGTGGCAGTAATGTTAATGTAATGAAAGGAGGCACTGACACACTCTTTTGCTGGAGACAAGCAGAAACAGATCAGCTGTGATTTGAGGTCCCTCTCTGCATGAGCACTCTGTGAGTATTACATAGTACCAGGTGACTTTCCAGTAGCAGAAAGGGAATGGAGCATGGAGAATCGAGCCCACCACACTTAAAAAAAATTAAAATGTGGGTATTTATAGATGTCCCTCCAGAGAAAATTGTGGATGCAGGAGCAGGTCTTGTGTAGATTATACTTCCTAAGGTCTATA
Source organism: Albula goreensis (assembly GCA_022829145.1). Classification (NCBI taxonomy): domain Eukaryota; kingdom Metazoa; phylum Chordata; class Actinopteri; order Albuliformes; family Albulidae; genus Albula; species Albula goreensis. Next base: position 6,963,665 of record CM040751.1, read on the forward strand.
TTTGAATGTTAAAGTTGCCCCAGCATGGGAACTTTGTACAGTCGGATATCTGATCACGTAGATTGTCTTTGCCCTCCCTAAGTGCCCCAACCTCTCCCCCGAAACCTAGAACCAGACCAGGGGGGTGGATTCATGGACAGTGATGACAGTAGGTTAGGGTTATGTAAGCTTCCCCACAACTAAATTAGGAGGATAAAAAAAAGTTTTCATCTGTGCCTCACCAGAAACAACAGAGCTCAAATGTAATTATAAATGTCTAAAAGGGCAATGTGAAAAAAATTTATTGCTGAATTTGAAACAGTTGTGTACATAAATTGCGACTTGAAATCAAGTTAGGCGGATAAAGCAAGCTCTTATATGCTCACATATAATGTTGTATGTTGAAATAGGTTGACAGACACTAGCCATTCCTCTAAGTTCAAAGTATAGGCATCAACTCCCCTTAATAAGGGGTAGAAGAGTGTACGTGATTGGTTTGTACCTAAAATATAGTATAATGATAAAGACAAGTCTGAGTATCTCTGTTGTATCCTATAAAGAGCAGAGAGCCTCAGCACTGACCCATGGGGCTGGCAGTAATTTTCTGGTTTAATTATCTCATAGATAATTGATTGATTAATGTAACTGAATGATGATTCTTCTCACCTGATGTTTCAGGGTTAATCAGTCTCTGATTGGACTGATTAGGAAATGAAAATTAGAGACTGAAAACCAGCTGTACAATTTGCCCATCCCTGACCTTGCATGTGTTATACACTAATCGTAAGATATACAAATGTTGGTAGTTCTATTCCCCAGATGATTTTAAGATGAAAATCAAGCACATGTTACATTAAGTGTGAAATATTCTATGTTACAGATGTTCTCATATATGCGTATGAATTGCTGTATGTCTTTTCATTCTGTCTGCCCTCTTAGCCACATCTCCCTGGAAACCATGTTTTATTTTGGGATTTCCTGGCAAAGTAGAAGAAACGAAGGAGATTGTTTAGTTTGCTCCAGATGGTTATCATCCTTACTTACTGTTTCGTATTGTCCCATGTTTTGGCTTTTTGTAATCTAAACACACTTTTTATGAATAAAATTTGCATTCCTCAGGTCTTTGTTGTGTCCTTGTCTCTTGGGCAGAAATGTCCCTATTCCACGCTGAACTGTTTCACAAAGGAGATGAAGGTCCTGATGTACCACAGCACTGTCGAAGGCATCGAAGTGATAAGCAAAGGACTGGATCACATTCCTAAACAGGTGAGCATCTCTGCCCAACATAAGACCTTTACCACACACTCTTCTCTGTAGTTAATGTGTTTCCTTGTGTTTGGAAACAGCTTACTCAAAGCATACAAGTAGCTCCAGCAGATGTTTTCTTCATGGCTTGGTGATTCATCGATTCCAGTAGCGTTTTCTGTAATGAAGAGGTCCAGCAGCGACAGTTTGCAGTTGCGAAGCAGCCTGAGTTTACCTTTGCCATATGGTTTCCTGTCACTACACTTGTGCTTGCTTGAGTAGCATAATTTTATCTGTTGAAAGAAAGCAGTGGGGGGCCTGGTAGCTCATCTGGAAGAGCGCATACCACATAAGGCTGAGACCCCACCACAGCAGCCTGGGCCCAAATCCAGCCCAGGCCCCCGCCCCATGCCAGACCCCCTCCCCCCCAACGCCACCATCCAACAAAGCAAAAAAAAATGCCAATAAAAGGACGCAGTGAAAGTAACAAAAACATATTTATTGTTGTTGTTTTAAATGTACTGTCTGAATATGTATAGATAATATGTATAGGTAGTTATAGACTTAAACTGTATAGAGCTCTTTGTAATGTCAGAGGAAAAAGACAGATAGCTGTGGCTTTATCTGCATATGTTGTGCAGTTTCACTTTTCAACTTGCACCTTTATTGCAGTGTTCTCAGCATATGGTCACCGCCCTGCTTTTAACTTCATGGTGGTATAAGCAAAAGAGCACACCTGATAATATCTCATAGCACAGTTCAGATCAGAGGGAACACAAGGGAAAAGACTAACAAGAAACCAAAGAGTTAATTATGCTTAACACACAGAAATTAGAGCACTGTTCTCAGGCTGTCCTACTGCATTACTGTGGATTGCAATGCAATTGGCGTTTTACCACATAGCAATTATAGAGAGGCTTCAATCAAATGTGTTTAGTGTCTGAAAGGGCATGTAGTACTCAGTCATTAATTTGGTGCATTATGAAGCACATGTCTTGTTTATGTCTTCATAATTGGCATTCTAAAACTCGGATTGCTCCACTGTTTGTGTACTTCTATGTCACCCGGCTGTTCACTGCAAAATCTAATAATTCAAACCATACAGGTGCAAAAGGACCAGTCGACCCTTACTACCAGGTGCACAGGGCAATATCAAGTAATACAGTCCTACATGGTGTGAACATGCCCAATACCATGTTGATGCGGTTTGTGTGCATTTCTGCAAGCAGAGAGCATACCCAATTCCACTTTAAAGATAGCTCAATGTTGTGGAGGAAGTGAGACATTGTAGCCAACTGGACTTTGCACTCATTGAGCAGTTGGAACCATGGACTGCATGTGATTCACAGAGCTATAAAAACAGACTGTTGCATCTATTTCAAGATGGTATTTTGGCTCAGTAAGTTTGTAAAATTAAGGAATGAATGAATGTGTGCACAAAATAAACATTATTTACTTATCTAGCTATATAAAACCCAATCAATGCATAACATACATGTGAAGTTATATATAATAGTTTGATTGTTGTGTAATATCATCATTTTCAATATATTTTTTGATATATCAAATTATAACACTATGCTTTGGGTCTGTTCATCTAGTCTGTGGCTTTGGCCAAAGTTCTCAGAGACCAAATATTAATGTACATGAGATACAGGGGTGAGTACACTGAGAGGGACCTGTAGTTTTGCAAATTAATAGTTAGCTGCTATTTTGAGGGACACACCTGTCATCATTATACTTTTCCTACATTTCTTCATTAACTTGACAGTGAAGTATTTAAGGGTAACGTGATCCAAACATATACATACATAAATACACACACACACACACAGTTTGTCCGGGATGGGAAAGGGAGAGAGAGAGAGGTGGTGGCCGCCTGTGGTTAATGACCTCACCTATTTACTTTAGCAAACAGACCAACCAAAAAAGGCAGAGTACTTGAATATTATGTGATAAAGGTTTGGTCACTTTCAAATTAAACCAAACATGGCTGTTGGGAATATTTATCAAAGGAATGTACATTTGGGGGGCACATTAGCGCCTGAACAAGGGTTGTACCGTGCCCTATTCCACTTTCAATTGGTAACACCAAATGTAGATTCATATTGGCCATCAGTAGTGTGGCATTTTAGGTATTTGATTGGGATTTTGAGAACGTGATTGTTAACTTTAATTAGGCAAGTGACCTGTGGTGACGGATTTGGAAGTATTCATGACTGTGAGCCATTTCTCACCCCTGAACTCTGCTGGCTTGTCTTATCTGCCCTTAGTTTGACCTTGAGCAGAGCAGATGACTGTACAGGAAACAGAGCAGGGCAAATAACCATTAACATGCAGGTTACTCTCCCAATAAGGGCACAAACATTATCAGTAGTTACCTTGGAGTTTGTGGAAACAACTAATGCAATTTAGTTAGGTGATTTGAACTTGCACTTGTGAGAAGGGTGTTTTAAATGACAGACCAGGGGAAAGAAGTTTGTTGGAGTAGTGCTGATTTGAACATGAACAAGTCTGAACAGACAATAAAATGCTGTCAAGATATCTGGTTTTGCTACTGTATGACCCTGTTTTATGACAGAACAAATGTGTTTGATGTTGCTAGCTTTATGTATTGAATCACATAAAAATTGTGGATCCAAGATAATTCATCTATACATCATGGTACATAAGGTATTCTTGGATGCAATAGGCTGCAATACATTTAGCATTGTAGATTCCATTAGTAATTGGAATAGATTCTATGGCAGATCCTTATGAGTGCTGGTTTATTGAATTACATATACCCTTAAAGAAACTAAAGTTTATTTCGGTCAATAGCATGCATCCTTCAAGACGCTAAGTGCATTTGATTAAATCCTGACTGCTGTTCTTCAACCATATGGCAAAACTTCAGGGTGAGTGTGTTTGTATGAAAATTTGTCAGGGAGGGACACTGTCTGGTCAAGGGCCTCTTATTAAAACTGCAAGAATATGTTTTGATGATACGGATACTGTACCCTGCATTCAAAAGACTTGAATAGCCTACTTTAGAGTTTGCTTACTGTAGAATGGAAATTGTTTTTGCACACCCAAAGAATTTAATGTGCCTGATAGTAAAGCATGTAGTTATAACACTAATGGGTATGCCAAGAACTGTAAGGAGTGTGCTGTTGCCCTGTCCTAATAGACCATACAGTCAAAACTAGCAAGGAAGGTTTGCAGCAATAACTCGATAGCTCCATTTCATTGGTCTGGAACTCTTCTGGAACTCTTCTGGAACTCCCACCCAGGTCACATTTTTGGATCCTTTGCCTTAATGTATCACATAAATTTGTTGGCACTAACAAGGTTATATCTGTGTGGTTCTCCAGGAGGACAGTGTGCACTGTCCACAGTGCGAGGTCCACAGAGAGAAGCCTGTGATAGCGTTCCTTCAAACGCTCAAGCAAATCATGCAGAGGATGAATGCGCAAAGCTGTCGGTAGAGCCTGGAGAGTCAAGGTGTTTCCTGGGTGCAAACGATCGCTGGATGGCTGCACTTCAGACTGCTTTCCGTCTCTTGCCCCCTTACCACCTACCACACCCCCACCTTTACCTGCCAGTGGAAGGAAGGACATAGGCAATGGGATCACTTCTCAAAGGGATAGTGCATTTCACAGGTAAGATCTATGTCACTGCCATAAGCCTATGATAAAGTGAAAACTGAGTTGCACTTCTGCATGGTTTTTTTAAGTTCCTCCTCTTCAGTGGAATCTCTGGAATTACTTGTCTGGAAGCTGAAAATAAGAATAACAGTTTTCATTGGAATGCTTTCAGTAGGATCAGGTCAGACCAGCTTTGGCCAATTCCACAGAACTACTACAGAAGTGAATTGGCATCTCACACATTTATCCCTGTCCTGTGAACTTTCTATTCCTAAAATATGATGGAGCCTGAGAGCAATTCATTTTTCAGTTGGCCCTAGAACAAGTATATATCTAGTGCCAATCAATTTAACAACAGAAATGTTCAGTCAGCAACTTAATGTGTTGTCTTCATAGAGAGATCGAAATGAATTCTTCTTTCAAAGGTATATGTGCAGCAGTGTACCATCTTTGTAATGAAGTGAAAAAGTGAAAGAAATATTACAGGCTACAAGAGTAGAAGATTTTTAGGTTTTATCAAAATTATGCTTTCATATTTTCACAAATAATTGTGAAATGGTGTGAAACTGTATTGTCCCCATAGGAATAATAGGCCTACAATATGTTATTATTTTATGGGTTTCCTTATGAGTGTCATCTATTATAACATGTTTATGTTTTTATTTTTAGTTTTGAAACCTCATGAATGAGAGGGATGTAATTCCATCATCATTAAGTCTGCAAAGCATGAAAAAGGGAAGCAGAAGGAAGCAGCATTTATCTGTTTTTACTTCGGTTCACTTGAAGCTAAATTTAATTGACTTGTTTAGGCCAACTTGAGACTTCCTGGAAGCCGGACACTTTGAAGCACAAAGGCGGCGGTAATGGATATACTTTGGTCTGAAAAAAAGAAAAAGAAAGAAAGGTTAAAGTTGCTCTGAACATATTTTCCAGGCATTTCCTCTGATTTGCAGTGCACAGTCTTAATCCCTCATGATACACCAGGATGTAGCTGTGTAAAGGAAACATGGATGAAATGAGGATTGTCCATGTCTCATTGCTGCCAGAAGCAGTGAGAAATTACTGCCAAGAAACTGAGTTTATCAAAGGATCTGCTATTTTTCTTGGAACCACTCTCAATGATCTCAGCAGAGAAATATATAATTGGTTTTTGATAAACAGTGTTATTAAGTAAATGTTTGCATTCAGCTTCAGTCCAAATTTAGTTACCCTTTCTCAGCAGGTTACCTGTCTGATTAATAACCTTTGGGGGAACAAAGAATAGGAGACTCATAAATTACCCATATGAATAAAAATGAACAAATTAAGAATTCTGAACTATTATTGAATAATTCTATTTGAAGCTTTCAAATGTAACATGTTAATTTGTCAGTTTAACTACTGGTGTCAACCTGCAAGGCACAATTATCTCAGAGTCAAGCTTTTAAATCAGAACATTTTATTCAAAACAACGAATGATATTTGACAAAATGACAAACTGAGAAATGCTACACCCAATGGCTATAGGCTTACTGAGTCTATTTAGATTATACTAGTCTAAAAATATACTTTCAAGATTATCATTTTGTTACTTGTCTCTAAAGGAGTGTCACTGGCACTCCCAACATGGCCTATGAAAATATGAGTTTGCTCATTTCTAAATGGTGGTTGTGCTTCGATGTTGATAAGCTAGCTCAGGCAATAATGTATGACCAAAGCCAGTGGTAACACTAGTCTCTGATATGAAAACTTAATTCAAGTGTTCTTACGTGTATGCAAAAATGTAAGCATGCACATGGATACAAAAGACACATATGTACATACCTGTGTATACACACACGCACACATTATCTTAAAGAGCCATAAAGAAGAATTTGTATGATGATATTTCTATCGTCTGATTCTCTGCATTTGTATTCAAGAAGTTACTGTTAAATTTTCAGAAACAAGACTAATTACCAAACTGTCTTTCTGAAAGAGACCGAACACAAATATGATCGTTAACAAACGTGATGGTGAAATCTTGAAAGTAGAAATTGTAACAAAGGTGAAAGTGAGGCTTTACCTTTTATATGTGGTATTTGTGGTGCATGAGACCAGACAATTAGCTTTTTTGTTGTTGTGATGACACTGTGTTTTTTAACACAATTGTGAATTTTTATTAATGCTTTAAACACTTAAATTGTCTCTTATCAAATGTTGTAATTAAAGAATTGTGCATTTTTACATAGATCTTACCAGAGTCATACACCACATGACGTTTGGCAGACCTAGCAATTGGATTTTGAGACCAGACCTTTCAAGAAAAAAGTTTGCATATAGTGTTTCTTTAACTTTTAAGGCTTGTATTTTCAGTTAACAGTCACTGAAAACAGCTGAAAGCTCAACAGAAAGATCTTATAAACAATTAGAAATACTTGTGCTCTGTTATGTGATGTCTTCTTCTGTTGACACATTGGCTGTGTCCCAAACTACATGCTTCCATACTACCAAGTGTGCATCTCAGATCAGGTTGGAGCGTACATACTTCAGAGTGTGGAAGGAAGCGATCTGGGACACAGCAGCTGGTTCATTTTAGTATGTAGATTCTGGGATTTCAGTGTCAATATGCTGTTGTTTCCTGTTCATAATTAGAATTTTCCGAAACCCTATGTACCTATGACTCTTGTCCTGATCGCCTGCACACATGAGTTACTGCCATACATTTGTATGAATGGGGGGGAATCTCTTCAATCTGCCATACGTTATTAATTCAGTGTGTGAGTCCTTACTTCACAATGATTACCAGTCTTTGAATGGTGCTACCTCACTGTCTACGAAGATCCCAAGGATCAAGAACAGCTTCTTCCTCTCTACAATCTGGAGATCAGGCTCCTTTCACCTGGCATACCACTCCTGAGCTACTTAAGGACCTATTGCACTCTATTTTGAAATATTACACTGTCATACTTGTTCTTTTTCATGAATACTGTTTCTTGTCCATACATTTCTTGAAGTATTTGGCTAATGTGTTTTTTTATGAAGCCCTGTACTGAATGTATTGTTATATTATACTGATGCCTATACATTGTTTTTTCTGTATTTTGTAAGAGTTTTTATACAGTGAAAGCTATTACTTCTGGCTTTGGCCATGTGACAATAAAGAATGTTATTTTGTATGTTGTGGGTAGCTAGCTGCATACCAAAGGTAAAGTTCCAAGGAAAGGAGTACCCCCATCTCCTCTCTCTGTTTTCATCTTTGTTTACATACCTACAGGTTATTAGCAGAACATTAGTCATAACAAAAAGCATTCCACAGATGTGAATTCGGCAGTAATGGGTGGAGGCTTATTTTCAAATGTTCAGTTGCACTGAGTGATAAAGAAGAAAATAAACCATTAAAATGTTCAGTTATGTGCAAGGAGTACACCGAGATGGGCTGTGGTGTGATGATGCAGTCCAAAGACAGGGGCTTGAGCATATGAGCTATACTAAAGTTATTTATTTTCAAAGAATCACGTTTCCCATCTTTGTTTTTTCCTTACGAACTACAGGACTAAGCAAGATCGTGCAATCAGGCTCAGAGGAGAAGGCACTCATATACTTAAGACATACACTTATCCGAAGAGAAATAAATGCAACATCCTATACATGTGACAAACATTTAGTTGGGTTACATTGTTGATAAAATGCAAGGTAATAGAGTTTGCAAAGTTAATTTCGATGTAGCTGGATTGCTTCATAATCCCACATTTTTACACTAATGTTATGAGACCTGCAACATGTTACACAACATCATCAAGTAGGTCTGTAACCTACCTATCGTAACTTCATATTTAGCAGACGCCCTCATCTGGAGCGAATAGGCTACAGTTAACACTCCTACACACCACCCATGTAGGCATGTTTTAAACCCCACAGTCAAAGTATCCTTCATTGAAAGTATCAAATAACAACTTTACATTTTTCCTCAAGACCTCAGTCTCCGCTCCTGGCAGAGAATAAGGCAACGAGTGGCGACAGCGAGCTACTGTCTAATACTCACACGGCTCTGTTTTTTTTTTTTTTTTTTTTGATTAGGAAGTCCACTTTATGCATTTCGTTAGAACATAACTTCACCACTGGTACGAAGCCAAATCCAAATTTCCTTTGAATTTCCTGGACCAGTTTTAGATTTCAAGACCACAGTCCAGTGGTTCTCAGCTGTAGTCAAGGAAGGTGAGCAAACTTCTAGTTTTAGATTTCAAGACCTGTTTTAGATTTCAAGACCATGATCTAGTGTTTCTCAACTGTAGTCAAAGGAAGGTGAGCAAACTTCTAAAATCCAAGATAAACTTCCAGTCAGTGTCCAAAAACACCAGTTGTTGTACCATGAGTAATACACTGTCAAAATGCATGTAGACTACAGCCAATTTTCTCAAGAAATCCAATACTATACATAAATAGTATCACCTAAATACAACAATCAGGCCAATCTGGAAAAGTATGTATAACTAACAATAACCAATAGGTCTCCATTAAAAAGTGCAAGGATGGCAGCGGGAGCAAAAGCAAACAATTGTTCCTAGCCAGCTGTGGTCTTTGAGTGAGGGGATTTAGTTTAATGTTGTTTGACGTTCTGCTTGCCTTAACTTAAATCTGGTTATTGAAGGTAAGGTGGCCTGTATCTATCTATAACGATAAGGGAGAAGCCAACACTTTTAAAAAGAATACTGGGGAAAAACATTACTGTATAACCACAATCACAGCTTATTTCGTATTTTCAGCCCGAATATCACTTGGAAAATAGGCTTAACGTTTGTGTAATCATTAATATTCATTATATAATTCGGGAAAATATATAATACCTATTTTGATATCAATATTTATCTCCAGTGGAAAACTGAACATGACATGAGACCACTGATCATTTACGCTACCATACTAAATAGCGAACGTTCTAGCAAAATGAACACAATCTTATGTGCGGTTTTTCACCCCCACTTGGCCCATGGCCGTGAGATAACGGAAGTATCATACCTAACGTCATTACTTTCTCGCGATAGTTTCGTTTCGAAGCGCCCTAGCGAGGGACGTGGAAGTAAAACAACGTTTAATTGAACATTGTGTTGAATTTGCTTCTTATTTTCCAAAGGTAAGCGACCGAGTTTGATGATTGGGGCCCCTAATTCATTGAAAAGCTAACAACTTGCATGCGGTTATCCCTATCAAATATTTCAGCGAGATATTTATGTTATAGCAAGCTAGCGTCGTTAACTAGGCAGATGTTTGTAAAGCTGGGCAACTAGCAGTAGGCCCAAAGACAATCACGGAGTACTAAACCATTGTTTAAACTGCGCTAGTTAGCTACAGTTAGCTGTTTGTAAGAACTTATTGATAGCGTGTAGCAGGTTAAGAGTTAGCTCGTATATCTGGATTTTTAGTAATTATTACATATTGACTTGGAAACAGGCCATGTTAGCTAGATAATGCTAACTGTATAGCTTGTGGGTAAGGAACAGTGGCTTACACAAACTAAATATTGCGGGCAATGTTTTTTTAAGCAATGCTTGGAGTTGTTCGTAATGTTGCTTGCTAGTTATTTTCTTAAGAACGCATTGCTGAATTAATTCAGTTGCCAGATTTGTGAAAATTAATTACTTGACAGGTTCCACAAACGCTAAGGAAGACCGCTTGGTTTTCGTTAAGTTCCATAGATTGTTGTTGGCTTTCCAAACACGTGTAGCAAATCTAAACCTTGGAACTGTACACTTTCTTCTGAATTGAGTGGTCCAAGATGTCAGATAGTGAGGACAGTGACTTCTCGGACAATCAGAGCGAGCGAAGCAGCGAGGCAGAGGAGGTGGAAGAAAATGAGGTAAGTTCAAAGTTTACTGTATCGTGCTGTGTTCTGATGTGTGTATTTATTCGCATGGTTACTGCAATAGTATGTAAAAATATTTGTCGAATGGTAGAGTATCTTACTCGGCGATTATGAGGGTACATGTCCGAAAATGTTTACAGGACGTCAGTACTTTTGATATCAGTTAATAGTGTTGTGCTGAACTGTCCAGTTTTGTTGGATACATTGTCGGGCGTCAGGGGCTGAAGGTCAGAGCTTACCCTCGTATATACCAGAAGTTTTGTGTGCTAAGTTTGTTCTTACTTGGCTGCCTTACCTCACATAATAAAAGACCAGGATGGATCAGTTAAAAGAGAGAATCGTGGTGACAGGTGTAAGGTGCTCTTCACTTTTTTTCTTAATATTTGTAATGAGCACATCCTGGCCGTTGTTGGCAAATAATACATAGCTCTGAGGGATTTTTACCTTTACACACTAGTTATAGGAGAGGTGAGGTGATGATCTAATCCACAGCATGATTTGATGTGAACATCAATCACCAATCAAAGCTAGATGTGAGTTAATATATGTGTCAGTGTGAGCATCATGTTTTCTGTGTTGAGTTGTTGAGCATTTCCTTTTGAATAATTGCAGCACCATGCTTCCATATACAGCAGCCACAAAGCTTGTGTTTGAATTGAGCTTGAAGGCCCAGTAAACAAGATGTTGGGGATGGTCTGTTGGTGGGGATTTGCAGGAGGAGGAGGGCCAGGGCAGTGTTGTGGGCAGCGACAAAGGTGAGGAGGAGGCTGAAGAGGTAGAGGAAGATGAGGAGGAGTATGATGAAGAGGAGGAGGAAGACGATGACGACCGGCCCAGGAAGAAACCGCGACACGGGGGCTTCATCTTGGACGAAGCTGGTAAGGTCAAATCCTAGACCGTAAATGCTGCAGAGGGGGGGACATTGCTGTGTTGGAAAAAAATGTGGCAATTGAATTTGGTCACCTTACTAAAAGCCCCATTTCTGGCCGTCTTTTTCTTTTTTTCTTTTTGTATGTCTGTACTAGATGTGGACGACGAATATGAAGATGAAGAAGATCCCTGGGAGGAAGGAGCTGAAGATATTCTGGAGAAAGGTTAGTGCACAGAGGGCTGAAAGAGGATCATGAGTTGAGGAGATAACCCAGTACAAAGAATGATAATGAGAACCTGGTAGCTACCTCCTCCATGTAGTATAGTATACAAATTACCGCTTTGGCATTTTTGTTTTTTTTTAAATCCTGTGACTTCTGCTATCGATGTTGAAATTCTCTGACTGTAGTTTGACTAATATTATGTGGGATGTTGTGGCTACTTCAGCCATATTGGGGAATTGTATTCCAAAATGTTTGACAACGCTGCAGTCATTACATATCAAATCAATTGCCTTTTGACATCATTAATGTTGATTTTCATAAAAAGTCAATGCATGTTCACCCATCAGAGGAATTGGCACGTATGGATTCTTGGACTTGAATGAAAGACTGTCAGCAGTGGTATAAATGTAATTTTGAAGTGACTAAGAATTGCATCATTTCGATCAAATTCAAATAGCAGTGGCTAAATTTACATGCATGTTGATATCTGTTGTAATGTAAGCTACTGCGCAGGGCCTCACAGCACTTGGCATTTTGAGAAAGTTGAACTGCATCAAGGACTTAAATAAACAAATTATAATTACATATTTAATAAAGGAAGTGGTCAGCATTTACTAGGCTACAGTCACTGTCCTGCATCTTCTAGGCAAAGAAGATGACAAATGACTGGTTTAAAACCAAGACTCCTTCCTGACAGCTTCACTGGAACTAACTGGGAATAAGAAGAGCTTGAGAGCACAAAGCTCAGAAAACAGGCACATTTAATGTGCAGGGGAGACTGACATTTCAGCCTCTCCCTCAGAATCACGAGAAAATACAAAAACCGCACCGGAAGGTGTATAAATGCCTTCCCTTCAATGACACACTGTGAAGTGTGCATGTGTGAAGACTAATGGTTCATAGCACAGATTGTCTTAGAGTGAAGAAAACTTAACAAATGTAAGAGGTTCCTCTCAGTACTGAGGAAATACACTCTCAGCAACTGCAGTCCCAATTGGTTAGTGCTTGGTGCTCTATTATTACAAAAATAATATAATTAATGAAATTATATTTGTTTTTGAACCCAGAATGAGAGTAAAAAATTTCTTATTTTTGAATTACAGAATGAGCATTATTAGTGGGTTCACTGATTATTATAGACAGACTCTGTGAAGGATGAAATAGAAAGACTTTGTGTGCTTAATTGACACTTATTATTAAATAATTAATATAATTAAATAACAGCCTCTAAAAAAGAGGATTGTGTTTTGAGTTAACAGGTCAAACGTTTTGTTTCAAGCATGATCAATTGGATTGATAACTTGTATTAATCTGTTGTTAAAGTATAGATTTAAAGTTAGAGTAGTGAGGAAATTGAAAAATTTTGGTGAACTCCTTACAGCTTTGTTGTTCATTCAAGTCCAAATATCTAAAAGACTATTTTCCCCAATGGATTTTGCAGACATTTCTGTTAAAGTGGTGAGGTCAAAAAGCAACTGACTTTGTATGGAAATATCCATGTGATAAAATGAAATGCCAGTTTAAGGTTAATACCATTCTATTAATCTAAACTGGGGAATGACGGTGGGTCCAAACAGAAGGCATTTTCAGATATCAAAGTATGAAAATATGTTTTCACACTGGCCGATTATAGCTGTAATTAGTTGAGGGAAAATATGCATAAATATTGAAGCTTGACGATATGCCAGGTGGGAGTAGTGTCTTAATGGCAAGTATCCCAGATCATGAGCTGATCAGCCTATGCGAAACTGACAGTTGAAATTAGGTGAAAGGCAAACCCTTATGATGGAAATGAATAACCAGAGGGGAAACGGAGTTTAAAAAATCTCTTACCAGGGAATCTAGTGAATATCGTAAAATTGCTTAATGCAGTTCCTTGAAGTTGGATTGCAGTCTGAAAGGATTGCGGATATAGCCTTTTAAAAAAAAAAAAAAAAAAAAAAGAAGAGGTTGTGGTTGATTAGAAAGATTCTCACAATGTAAGCTAAAGTCCTGAGTAGTCTCATTAAACTGATATGCGGGCCTGATAATGAAAGTAATAATCGGTAAATATTAATCCTCCAGTGACGCTTATGTGCTGCTGAAACATCATATTCCATTCCGTCTCTACCCCAGCGGACACCTTTTTTTTGGTGGTTTACTCCTCCTGCTTGCTGCTTGTGTAATAGCAGGGACAAAGTGGGCACCGATCTGATTGGCTGCTCTGAAAGATGCTGTCTGTTTGGACCCAGGAGTAGCCAATCCTAGTCCTGAAAACTACAGGGTGTGCTGGTTTCTGATGTCACCTAGAATTTAATTGGTGAATTAACACAGTTGCTTTTTAAATAAGCACCACTAATATAATTTGGTTGCTTTTAAGGTGGAAATAAAAACAGCCCACCCTGTAGTTCTCCAGGACCAGGTTTTGAAACTTCCATGTTCCACATTTCCTGAGTTTTGAAACTACAGTATTAGTATATGATGTTGGAAACTATGATTTATAAAAATGGGATGGAGTAAATTAAGACATACATTTGGCAGACATTTATCATCATGACAGTCTGCCTGTCAGTGCATGGGATTATTTCTGTAGAAATGAATTACTGAATTAACTATAGTCTTTGGTTCACCAACAGCAATGTGCACCAAGCACAATAATTACATATTAATGACCGTTGTTCCTTGATAAGGAAGACTAAAATGAGTCATTCCAGTAGTATTCTCAGTAACCCACATGGTGTCAAAGGCCCATTATGATGTGTTGACTAAGGGCTAAATCTTTACCTGAGCTATGCTCAGCTTGCATGCATTTCCTGCACAATTCTTATAATTACATCAAGTCTATCATTGTAGGGAAAGTGACCTAAAAGGAGCAGTTGGTTTAACACCTTGTGCTCTTGTTTTCTTACCTTTGGCACGTCTTCATAATCCTGAATTTAGCCTTGTTTATGGAACCAGTCAACCCAGGGTATTTGTTTGGTGCATATGGCTTGTGGTCAACCAAACCATGCCAATGGATTTTGTAATTTGTAAGGTGTTTTGGTCCATTTGATATTCCAGATTCTTAAATGTGCTAGACATGTCCCAGGGTTAAAATCTGTCAACAGTATATTTAATTAATAATTTTTAATTTTGTACACCATTAATAGTGGAGTTTACTCTAGTTCATGTCAGCATTAGTGTTAATTGAAGGGTGAAATTTTGTATTCAGATTGCCAAAACTGCAGCTGTTACAATCAGCTTGTTTTGAGAGCTGCCAGTAATGCAATATTTGACTGTGTTTCTGTGCTCACAACTCTTTATTTCTTGTGCATGCCTCCTTCAGTTAACGGTAAATCAACTCCAGATCTTCTGCTATTTGTTTTCTTTTCTGTTTAATTGAATTAATTGCATCTGTAATATTAAATCCTCATTTGTTACCATGATATTCATGCTCATTTGCATATAACCATATATGATATGGCCATAATGTTTGCGCTTGATTGTTAAGCCATTTTGTATAAAAAAAAAAAAAAAAAAAAATAGGAGCACTGAAGGCAACGGCAGTGTTCTCCTGTCCAACCAGCATTTTGGGCCTGCCATCCTATCACCCGCAATCATTCAATGCTGAGGCAAGATAGGGGGGTAAAAAAGTATTAATAAAACTCCCAAATTATTCAAAATGTTTTCAAACCTTTTCTTTCCCAAAGGTTTTTACATTTAAGTCTAGCCTTGTGAATGCAACCCGTTGCCTGAAGTAGCTCTCCTAGTAGAGTAAGAATGTGAGCTGGTTATTTGTCGGAATTGATTGTTACCATTTCTGCTCAGCACTGCAGCACGGGCAGCTCTTTCAGGGCAAAAATGAACCCCCAGCTCCTCATGCTTTCATACCATTTTGTCTCACTGCAGTTACGTTTGTAACGTTTTATTTATTTATTTTATGTTTTGTTTTTGCCCCTGCCTGTGCCTTTGCCACCCTTTGCTGTTACCCCCTGATGATATAATTTGACTCATGTGTGCGTACCTCCTCTACACCTGTGCCGTGCTGAACAGAGGAAGCTGAAGGTAAGCGATCTGACTCCGCCTCTCTGCACCAATCACGTGTCTCCACCTCATTCACCCCCACCCCCCTCAAAGGTGTCAGGTACACACAACACTTCTGTTAACTCGACTTTGCCTTTGCAAGGCCCCGGACTAGGTGTTGGCACTGGTTTATTACATTGAACACACATGATCTGAAGTTCATTTTCGGTAAATTCAAACACATAAAGGCAGATCCCCCCTACATCAGCTTTCTTTATTAGCTAGAGGCAAGATTCAGTCAGCATTTAAAGCAGTTCAACTTTGAACTGATCTTCCTGGGAGGTATTATTGTCACAAAGGATAAACTTGCTTCATTGATGGAAAGTAGAATATAAATGCCTGTCTTTCAGTTTCATGTGAAGCTCTTGCCTACCTCCTCAGATACCATATCTCATGTGACTTACTGTCTGTTTTTGATTCAGACGTGTTTTATATTGTATTTTAATGAATTTTGGAATTAATTATTGTTTCCTGCAAATGAAAGCCATTAGGTTTTGCAGGTCTTTTCACTGAGATGAAGAATTAGTAATGGGCTCTTTTTTGCTCATTCTTCCTTTATTGAACCTGCCACGCCAACTTTTATCTCATTTGCAATTAAACATTTTGGGAAATCAATTGGAGAACGACATGAAAGGGATTGTGAGGCTTACTGGATGTAGGGGAAATATTGTAAGCTGTAGAGTCAGTGGAAGGGGTAAAAAGTTTTGTGATTTTAAGAATGAGTTGGCCTCTGCAGCAAAGAAATTGCAGTTTTGCCCACAGCCAAATGTGACGGGAAAGGCATGCTTTACTGATATTTCTTTCAATCCTGAAAAGTTCCTGAATTGTGGCCAGATACTGTTCCTCGAAACAGTAAACTCGAAAGTATAAAAAAGCAATCACTGCAGAGTCAGTAAAAGCACTGCTGTTCTTGTCCTGAACTCGGACAGGGTCTTATTTCAGGAACAAATAGCATATAAGGTCTTAATTACATTTCATTATTCTTTAATAATAAATGTTTTTTGGCAGTGCAGATCAGACTGCAAGGATATGTCGTGATTTTGGGAAGAGTGTTAATATTTGGTATACATTAGAAAGTATGGGGTTAGTAGTTATCGGATGAAAAAATGACTGCAAGAAAAACAGTGCAAGTGGATTTTATGCATAGCATTTAGATGTATGTAAGTGCGCCTAAAATTTGGCCAATGTGGGCATTGGCTCTCAGCAGATGCCGTCACTGGTTGACTAATAGTGTAGCTGATTGCTGAAGGGCATCTCTCCCAGTCCATGGGTCCCAGTCCATGGGTCCCAGTCCAATGAGTAATGATTTGACAGGATGATTGTACCAGGGTGCTGCACGGACTGTGTCGCCCATTACCTTTCATTGATTTTACCTGCGTTAACTAAATTAATGTGGTGTTTTTATTCTACTTTGCCTGGCAGTGTCAAACATAGACCACGCGGTCCTTGATGAAGATCACTCAGGCTCCCGTAGGCTGCAGAACCTCTGGAGGTACGTAGCCTGGCAGTCACCCACTCAAGCTGTGATGTCAGGCAGCCCTGCTGTTGACCAATCCGGTATCACCTCAGAAATTGAAAATGAAATCTCCTACTCCTTGTTTGAGAGAAGAGCTTTGATTTTACTCATTAATATCCCAGAACATTAATTGGTGTATCAAAATCTTTTGAATAAGAAAATCATTTATATTAATTTAAATCTAGTGGCAAAACTGTAGGAGATGATAGGTTAGAAAATGGGATAGGAATAATAAAGTATTGGTAAATTCCCTAAATAACCAATGAGTAAGTAAAGTCTTGATGCAGATGAAAACATGATGGTTGTAACCAAAGACAGTGAGATTTGCCCTGTTGGTCATGGGCACAAAAGTATGGTGCAAAATGTTCAAGAGGTACGAAATTCAGTTCTCATTTATGTAGTTACTATTACATTTAAATGTGACTCCCATGCACATTAAGTCACCCTGAGGGGTACCCCTCCCTCATTGGATCTTTGATGAAATTGTTAAAAGACATCTCCAGACCCAGACAAGTATAGCAGCACATCTATACAGTGTAATAAATGCCTGCATATGTAGGAATGGTACCAGTGCATTTCGCCATTACATGCTGTTCTTTCCTATATATCTCATTTCTTACAAAAGGAATGTAAGAAACAAAGCAACTACAAGCTGGCTTAAAAAGCCGACCTTATAATACAGTCATGTCATTTTGTCGCCTTTGTCTCCTCCTGTGTTTTGCGATTGTGTGTGGTGTATAAAACATCAGAAAACAGTAGAAAAATGCCCATTATAGTTTTCTAGAGCACAAGGTGATGTCATTAAATGTCTTTTGTCTGACCAACAGTCCAAAACCCCAAAATATTCAATTTACTTTACGACCAAGAAAAGCAGCATTTTTGCTTCAAAAATGACTAACAATTAATTGGTTATCAAAATAGTTTGTGAGTAATTTTCTTTCAATCAATGGCTAATCATTTCAGCTCTAGTGTGGAGAGGTGTGTTTGTACAGGTACTCATGCACCCTGTGATTTTCCTGTTTCAGAGATTCCAGAGAGGAGGCCTTGGGGGAATACTACATGAGGAAATATGCAAAGTCCTCCGGGGGAGAACAGTAAGCTTTCATAGTTTTTTTTTGTTTTGTTTTTTTTTTTTTTTTTTTCCCACCAGGCGTGGTGTAGGAATGTGTGTAAATGATAGGGTGTGAGAGCTTGTGGATCTATGACAGTGTGCAGGCATGAATGTGTGATAGATTATATTGAATTAAAATATAATGTATATTTTTCCTGTTTATTTTTTTATTGTCACCCAGCTTCTACGGTGGATCAGAGGAGCTCTCTGATGACATCACCCAGCAACAGCTACTCCCTGGTGTGAAGTATGTTTCCTTCGACAAGCATTCTTCTCTTTCTAAATTTATTTATCCTAGTGAAGTAACTTATACTGTCATGTGTCGCTTAACATCCACGATACCTTCTGTGAAACAGGGCGTTGTGTGATTTGGACGTTGTGCGAACTTCATATTATATACTTAGCAAAGCTATATGGGATACTGTAGTGTACCTGTATTGACTAAATAGCCAATATACTGTCCACATAGAGTACTGTATTTAAGCTAATGTATCTGGAGGTAATACATGGATTAAATAGGTTACGCCCGCTACGTGCTGTTCTCCAGTTGGGATTTCTGAAGTCTGTTATAACCTTACGGGACCATGGACGTATATGCGGTCGGACGCATCACTGTACGTGTGTGTGTGTGTGTGTGTGTGTGTGTGTGTGTGTGTGTGTGTGTGTGTGTGTGTGTGTGTGTGTGTGTGTGTGTGTGTGTGTGTGTACATGGAACATATAAACACTTGCAAGTAATATAATTATTTATATAATTTGATATGCTATACACCATATCCATATTATGTTTACAGTATTTAATTAAGTACATTTTTCTTCTCCTGCTTTCCGCCTCTTTGAACATTAAAATGTCAGTAATTGTGTCCTATACGGTTATTCATAATTTACTAATACTACTATTTTTGTGCCTGAAGGGATCCTAATTTATGGACAGTCAAATGTAAGGTATGTCATCTCATTTTTTTCTTCATCAAGTGTAGAATTATTAACTGAAGAAATGTTGTTTGTGCATTTTGAATGAGTCATGTCTCTTCCCTCTCTTTCTCCCCACCCTTGTCAGATAGGAGAAGAGCGAGCAACCGCAATCGCACTGATGAGGAAGTTCATCGCATACCAGTTCACTGACACAGTATGTTCTGCCAGTCCTGCCATGCCTCAGCACTGTAGGATTAGATTTAAAGCCTGATTCAATTTGCACATAGATTAGCTTCACCCTCCTTCATCCTCCCATCAGACTCATTTTCATGTTTTCCTGGTTATATCAGTCATCACATCCTGTAGTCTGAATTAGGTGATTCAAGTCCAAAAATAGCTATTCATGACAGTATGAGTATTTGGGGCAAAAGTAGTTATTTTTGTTTTTGTGACATCCTCTTAAAACTGATGCCACATTCTGTGATTTATGTTCTTTATGTACATGTCAGCATTGTCACATACTAGCTACCTTATTACTGAGCAACTGAGGGGGTGTTGCTTCTCTAACTAGTTTCCTGAACTGCTACATCACTGCTCTGCCTCCGTTTTATGCATATTTTTTTCCCAAGTAAAGTCACAAAATATGCTGTACTGGAGCGGGCCTGTGATTACAGATGTGAGAAATGACCACGTCTCCTTCTTGTGTGGATTTATCTATGGCTTCACCTGTGTGTCATTCGACCGTCCACAGCCACTCCAGATCAAGTCAGTGGTGGCCCCGGAGCATGTGAAGGGCTACATCTACGTGGAGTCCTACAAGCAGACGCACGTGAAGGCGGCCATCGAGGGCGTCGGGAACCTGCGCATGGGCTTCTGGAATCAGCAGATGGTGCCCATTAAGGAAATGACCGATGTCCTCAAAGTGGTCAAGGAGGTCACCAACCTGAAGCCCAAATCCTGGGTCAGGCTCAAGAGAGGCCTGTATAAGGACGACATTGCTCAGGTACCATATGGTGTAATACAGCAGCATCGTATTTAACATGTAACTTGGGTGGACTTACTATGTCTGCTTTACAAGTTTTCTGCTTGCATGTCTCCCAGGGGCCTTGAAATCTTTGAACGTTGATGCAGTTTGTTAGTAAATAAAAGAAGCATATATCTGTAGGTCTGGTGGGACAATACAGATGAATGTTTTGTACAGAAATTATAATCAGATTAATTATCCTACAGTTTCATTTATGTAGTCTATGTTGTATGCATCATCACTCTGTACTCCTGGCTTCCCTGATTAGTACGAGCTTGTGTGCCTTACCCGTGGACCACTTTTTGCATGTAATTAGTACTCCTGGATTTTATAAGGATAGGATGTGCCCTTTTGGTCTTTTTATTGAAGAGATGGAATTTAATGTTAAGAAGGTGTGGGAATCATGTGCTTAACTGTTTTATTATTGAAATTTGATTGTTTTGTTGTGATTTGAGGTGGACTACGTTGAACCCAGCCAGAACACAATATCGCTGAAGATGATTCCTCGGATAGATCTGGACCGGATAAAGGCACGAATGAGCCTGGTAAGCAGAAGAGCATGTGCTCTGTGAACCAGAGTACTCCCCATGTATTTACATGTGAATGTGACATCGAGAGATTCTGTCCCACATCTTAAAGGGGAATTTTTAAATGTTTATTATTAAAATATTCAATGTTTTAAATATGTCCTTCTTTAAAGGAGAAGGACAAAAGACCAAAGTAATGACGTGTAAATTTTGCAAAGGAATTATTCTTGCTATAACAAAGGAAAACACATGGTAAATTTTGTTCGCCTTAATCAAAAACGTGTCCTGAAATGCTTCTCTCTTTCCATTTGAATGCAACGGTTCAAAAGCAATTAAGTCAAGCCAAAAGGAAAAAAATATGGTCGGATATTGAACTTTTGACAAAGGTTGCATTCCTCTTCAGCAGGAAGTCATTTGTCTGGTCCATGTGAGGCTTTCTGCCATTTATTGGATTATGTAACGCCTCACCCTCCCCTTTAACACTCGTGGTTCTGGGCCCTGTGTCACTGCATCCTTTGCCAAGAATTTCATCCTGGTCTGGTGGATTTTCAGGCACCATGGACTTATGCAGGCTTTTCCACAGATACAGCTTGAGCTCATTGTCCGTAGTTTGTTGTCTAGTGTTGCTAATCTTGCTTCCATCTAAACAGGGTTACCTCCCTTTACCCCTGGGGGTGACTTTTTTTTTTTTTTTTTTTTTTTAAACAGAAGGTGTGGCTTGGAATGCCAAGCGTACCCACCGTGGTTCACGGTGGCCCATGCAGTCCCCTGTCTCTCTGGTTTTAGTTTTTCGCTGCTTCCTTTATGGTTGTCAGCAAGTCTTGTATGGGCATTCATGGTCAAGCCAGATTGACTTCTTGATTCTTAGATTCTTCAACTACTTAGATGCATCTTCTAATACATGACCTTTGACACATCAGTAATGTAACCTGGGGTCATTGGCTTAGCTGGTCATTCCTCAGTTAATTTCCAACAGATACAGCTTGAGCTCATTGTCCGTAGTTTGTTTGACCCCCTGGTCAGAATTTTCTTCTTCAGCCAGAGCCATATTGAGGGCTTCTCTGCATCTATGCTACTATTGATGGCTCTTTTCATAAAATCCAGTGTTTCATCAGTCCAAAATGTTTGTGCATTGGGTTTGAATAATCTGTTCCTTGGAGCGTAATCATTTTTGGGGACATTTTAGCATTGCCTTATTTGTTACCTGGCACATGCAATACAAAGTACTGTGTAGATTTTAGTGTAGATCAAGTCTACCAATTAGGGGAATGTTGTCTTGACATGTCTTTAATTTGTGAACAAATAAGTGATGGAATTTGAAAATGAAATGGACTTTAGTCGCTGAACCAATTAATACAAATTAACACCTGGCTCTCTGTGTCACTCACAGAAAGACTGGTTTGCCAAGAGGAAGAAGTTCAAGAGACCACCTCAGAGGCTGTTTGATGCTGAGAAAATCAGGTACAGAGTATAGAATTCCCCTCAAGAGGAACCTGAAGTAAAACTGCTTACTTCAAAGATAAGGACAGTCAGCAATCACAGATATTTATTCAGTATCTAAAAGATCTAAATGTTTATCTGCTCTTGCAGGTCACTTGGAGGAGAGGTCAGTCACGATGGAGACTTCATGATATTTGAAGCCAACCGCTACAGCCGCAAAGGGTTCCTCTTCAAGAGTTTCGCCATGTCTGCTGTGGTAAGCTGTGGCAACACCTGACATTAAGGTTGTGCTAGCTCTAGTGAGTAGTAGTGGCTCTCACAAGGAGTCCTCAATGGAGGCGTTAATTGTTGGTATTTATGTAAATATTTACCCGTGTCACCATGCTGCAGATCACAGACGGTGTGAAGCCCACGCTGTCCGAGCTGGAGAAATTTGAGGACCAGCCAGAGGGCATTGATCTGGAGGTTGTCACGGAAACTACAGGTGTGAAATCTCCAACAAACCACCTCTTCATCACCAGGACCCTGTCCGGTTTTTGTCTGTTCTGTTGACCAGCTGTTATGTCTAGGGGAAATACTGTTCAGCCATGCCTTGAGGTTCCATTCCATTGCCAAACCCATATAGGCTTCACCACAATGTATTAGGGTCAGACAATGAACCACGATCTGGTGATTTGGCGCTTATTTAACATTGTTATCGGAATTGGGGGATAAATAAATATAGAATGCACATACACAGTAACATTGCTTTGATTAGTGATTTGTCGATGAATGTCTGTGTTAATGTCTGAAGTGAAATGTCCCTCACAAAAAAGCATGTTGGCATGCTCAGTGGGGAAAATGGGGCTTGAACCACCAACCTTCTGGGTCCCATTCAAGCACCATAGCAGTACAGTACTGGACACATTTTCCCATTTACTTGAATGAGAAAGTGTGTCCAAACTTTTGACCGATACTGTATGTTGCTCAGCGATACGAAAACCTGCTCAACAGCAGTGTCCCACCTGAGAATAGAACCTTGCCCCGAAAATAAGTACCGTACACTAAAGTGGGGTAAACATCATTCACAGGCAAGGAGCGGGAGCACAGCCTTCAGGCGGGGGACAATGTGGAGGTATGCGAGGGGGAGTTGATCAACCTTCAGGGGAAGATCCTCAGTGTGGATGGGAACAAGATAACCATCATGCCCAAACATGAAGATCTGAAGGTACGGGAACTTTGCCCAGGTTCATGTCAATTTGCCTTGTCGAATATGTACAAGAGAACTGAGTTTTTTTTTTTTTTTTTTGGTCACAATACAAATGCAGATTTTATACTTATGAAGCCATGTGAAGGGAAAACACAAAGTGTCATGTATCTGTTTTTGAAAGCGTTTTATTGTTCTTTGTAATTTAGTATCTGAAAAAGGAAGTTTATTTTCTCTCATGTCTGACAGTGTTGGTCTGCTGATAACACTCAAACTGAAAATTCCCCCCAACGTTTGTAATTTTATACCCTTGCAGACTTTGGCATATTTTTTTAGTTAACTGCAAGGCCGCAGTTCATGCCTGTTAAATTATTTATTTATTTATGTATTTTTTTTTGCTGAATCCCAATGGTGAAGAAGACACTATTACAGTCACCCACTTTGTGTGAGGTGGTGTGTGTTTGTCATTTCCTTGAACAACAGCAGTTAGGAAACAAGCCAGCAGATGTGAAGGTAGAAAGGTAGCACAAACTCATGGGTGAAATGCATTTAAATGGATGAAAATGCCTTCAGTTGAAAGTTTAGGGTGCAGTGGGACATATCTGTGCCCTTCATCATCTATGATTGTCCCCTAACTTTTGATCGCACTTTGTAGGTGGTTGGGATGTGATCTGCTGGAGATACAAAGGGAGTTTTTTGAGTGTCAGAATGAGTGATCCTTGTTGTGCTCTAACCTGAAAGAAAGAGTCCGCAGTTTGATTCTCAGCCATGCCATTACTGTTGGAAGTTGGTATTTGGCAAGGCAACATTTGGCCCAGCCTCGCTGGCAGTGATTGGAGGTGAAGCTGTTGGTGTCATCACTCTCTCCAGGCTGCTCCTGGTCAGGCCAGTGCTCCTACAGCAGCACAAGCTGAGTGTACGCTGACTTCATCATCCTCCAACCACAGTGTATGTTTAATTGTATGGCTGCACTGCAGAGTGGAAAGAAGCAAGGTGGTTGTCATGTGAACTGGAGGGATCACATCCCTATGGTTGGGTGGGTCAGCTAGTTCTATCAGGGATGGGGGTGGTGTGGGTAATAGAATACAGAGTCTGATGTTAGTGTTGGACCAGTTTCTCACCCCAGTGTCTCCCTGGCCTTCGATTCTTTCTGCTACAAGACAAAGGCTTATTATGTACTTTGTTTTTTTTTTTTTTTTTTTTTTGTTTTGCTCATTAAGGACCCGCTTGAGTTTCCAGCTCATGAGTTGAGAAAGTATTTCAAGATGGGTGACCATGTGAAGGTCATTGCTGGGCGCTATGAGGGTGACACGGGTCTCATCGTTCGCGTGGAGGAGAACTTTGTCATCCTCTTCTCAGACCTGACCATGCACGAGGTAAGGACTGCCACCCACTTCAATGTTAAATCACTCCATGGAACCTACAGAACAAATTTTTTATGTTTTTTTCTCTCTCTAAATAAAAATCACCCCTATATACAGGCCTTCTGTATCCACGGGTTCCACATATGTGGATTCAACCAACCGTGGATCAAAAATATTAAAAAAAAAAAAAATGTTTGAACATGTACAGAACATGTCATTATTCCCTAAACAATATGGTATGACAACTCTTTACACAGTATTTACATTGTATTAGGTATTATTAGTAATCTTGCAATGATTTAAAGTATATCATAATTAATAAATAATTTTATTTTAAGCTTGTTATAAGTACACTCCAGTTTTTAACTGAAAGACTTTCAATATTCCACTTGGAAAAGGCTCAAATTTCCTATAAGTTTGTAGATTTTCTTGGTAGGAAGCAATAGCCAGTTCCCTTTCAGTAACCGGGAGAGTGAAGTATGCAAGCCTCAAAGGTATAACAAAAAAAGAGAAGCTTTGTTCTGAAATGGCACATGTTATTTCACAGAGAATTAGTCGATTTACTAGATGAATGCATAGTTAATCCAAGGCCCTGTGCCATGCTAAAGCTTCGGCCACCCTCATCAGCCCTCGTCTACCTCTGCAGCTGAAAGTCCTGCCGCGTGACCTGCAGCTGTGCTCGGAGACAGCCTCGGGGGTGGATGCCGGGGGCCAGCACGAGTGGGGAGAGCTGGTGCAGCTGGACCCGCAGACCGTGGGCGTCATCGTACGGCTGGAGAGGGAGACCTTCCAGGTGAGGCCCCTCGGAGCCCGCTCGCCGTGCTTGGTTTAGCGGTACCCCCTGTGAGGAAGTCCAGGTGGCAGGTGGTGCAGCGATCAAACTCCCAAAAACCAGTGCAGTTCAAAAAGGACAGAAAATAACAAAAATGATTAAAAAAATGCTACTTGGCTAGCATGCCCACTTGTTCTTATTGCTATTCAACTGTTGCAGCACTCCTCTGAGTGGCAGGAAGATTCTTTGAGCTTCCCTGCTCATATTTTATGCCCTTGTTAAAATGCGTGGGAGGGTTTATAATGGAGGCCAGGACAACATTGTGACTTCTTCATTGTAGGCAGTTAAAAATTAAGAACAGTAGGCCTCACACATATTCAAAGCCAACTGAGTGGAAGCATCATTTTCATATTCTGTGCTATGCAGCACCACACTGTGTCCTGACTGGGTTAATATTCATGGGGCGATGGTCTTAAAGGTGCCCTCTAATCAGAGTCATAATTTTATAGTTGTTAAGCTGTCTGGATAGAATTTTTGTCATAATATCTGTTAATGTTATTGTGACATCAGCTGTTCAAGTTATACACACAAATTTAGCTCTGAAGGTTTGTAGCCAGGACAGGAGTGAATGATTTCCCTCCTTTTTATCCGGTGTGCTAATGAAGCTTAGGCTACATCAGGTCCTTGCTGGTAGCCAGGCGATGCAGCAGGGCACACACATTGCTTGGTAAGCAGAGTTAAGATAGACAGTGAACCAAGGAGCTGTTCAAGTAACACTGCTTAGAGCTGTCACACAGTGTTACTTAAAGCTATGGCTCACTCCCCCACACCAGCTTATTGGATTTTGATTGGTCTCTGTGGTACCGCCTAAAAATGTACCACCTAAATTCTTAATAGTATTAATAAACTCCATAATAAAAGATTAACAGCAACAGATTGTCATAATTACAGTCAATCATGAACATGTAAACATGACTTACTGTTGATATTATTAGTACAGTGACTATACTATGGTGCATTAATCAGGATCTTGCAATATCTATTGTTAATTTTTGGGGTGGTGAACCCCTGTGGCCAACAGTGTCTAGCACCTAGCTGGGGAATGCTAGTCAGCTATTTTGCTGCAGACCATCCGGGCCTCAGTATTTCAAGCAGAGGGGAGGGGTCAGCATGTGAAAAGATGGTGTCACAGTTCCGTCTTGCGAGGTGCTTGCCCTCCGCAGGTGCTCAACATGCATGGGAAGGTCCTCACTGTCCGCCACCAGGCTGTGAACCGGCGGAAGGACAACCGCTTCGCCGTGGCTCTGGACTCCGAGCAGAACAACATCCATGTCAAGGACATCGTCAAAGTCATCGATGGGCCCCACTCGGTAAGCGCTTAAGGAGGGTTCTGCTACAGTCAGGGTTCCCAAAGCATTCCCCCCGCAGCACCCCCCCACCCCCACAAAGTGGGCACCATGTGATAGAGATCACACACCATGATGAGATGGCTGTTGTTTTACACTCGACACAGATAGACACTGACACACTGCCGTTTAACACTCTTATGCAACGGTCACACTTGGCTCCCAACGCAAAAATCTGTGCATATTTCCATTCAAGTCAATTGAAGGTGGTGTAAAATGTCAGTGCTTCTGGTAGCAGAAGTCTCTGCTCTTGACGTGGGGCAGGGCTCTGTCTTACACCCTGAGTTCAACTGTGGTGACTGTAGCATAATGTGAATTTTAAGTATTTAATATTTTTAAAAATGTTTATTTGTAATTGATGGTTTATGGTAGTAGAAACAAATTATCCTACAAGTCTTATTTTGCTGAAGAATGCCTGGGTCATCTTCATTGACCCTCAGAAGGAGACAGACCACTGTCTGGGATCATTTCCACTTTGGTAAAGGAGGCAAGATTTTAGTTGTTTGACTGCTTAATTGATGATATATACCACAGTGAACCACAGCTTACTAACCACAGTTTATTAAAATGAATCTTTCCATATTCTCTTTTCCATCTCCTCATTAAACATTGAGATTTATGACCTGTTTATCGTAGGAAATGTTGTACAAATGAATTGCAGTATGACAATAGCAAAATGATACATGTGGGAAAGTAAGACAAAGCTGGCTTGTGTGGGGTAGACTAATCATTGTGTGTGTGTGTGTGTGTGTGTGTGTGTGTGTGTGTGTGTGTGTGTGTGTGTGTGTGTGTATCGATGTTTTTTGTCTCTGATAGGGGCGTGAAGGGGAGATTCGCCACCTCTTCCGCGGGTTCGCCTTCCTGCATTGTAAGAAGCTGGTGGAGAACGGGGGCATGTTTGTGTGCAAAACTCGTCACTTGGTTCTCGCTGGCGGGTCCAAGGTTAGTTTTTGGCATAACGCTCGCGGAGGATCAGTTTATTTTGATTGGAATGGAATTTGCTGATCCTATTGAATTGTGGCTGCGTGTTCCCAACAATAATTATCCATCGGAGCATGTTCTGTTCATGCTTGTTCCGTGCCGTGACCTGATGAAGAGAGCATCTGCAGTACTGAAGACTTGATCCCGAACTGGGGGAATATGTCTGAACATTGCCACTTGTCTCTCCAGCCCCGAGATGTGACAAACTTCACCGTGGGCGGTTTTGCCCCCATGAGCCCTCGCATCAGCAGTCCGATGCACCCAGGAGGCGGTGGTGAGTGTATTCAGGGACGATCTGTTTGAGATTTTTATGCCCCTCGAGCCGGGCGACCACCGATTCAGGAGGAGCAACTCGATGTGAACATGGCTGTGTTGATCGCTTATTACTCTTTTATGGTGTCCTTGTCCTTAGCCTGTGAGATACGGTGTGGCTTGCATGAGAATACTGATGGGGGGGGGGGGTTGGTGGTGTAGAAAGAGTACCAGGTTGAATGGATTAGATGTGGCACACTAAATTAACATTGAAGTAGCTCTCTTAAAGTTGTGTTACGTTAGACTGGAATGGGCCTGAAGAGCACCTGTCTTTAACATCAGGTCAACAGCAAAGAGGCGGAGGAGGAGGCGGCATGGGGCGTGGTCGGGGCAGAAGAGACAACGACCTCATTGGACAGACCGTCCGCATTTCCCAAGGACCATACAAGGGTGAGCAGCTGAAATGCCTTGCTGGTTTACGCACGCTCAAATACATTTTAGCCTTAGGATAACTTATTATATGTTGATGATAATGGACTTACTTGCATCTCCTGTGACATAGCATGCACGTACATAGACACTCACACATTAATACCATAGCCTATTGCACAGACACTCTGTAGTATTATTAGTATTTCTTCTTGTTTTGATGCGTTTGGAACAGTGCATGCTGATGTCATCACTTATACATTTCCAAGAAATTCGGGGTCGCCCTGATAGGATGAGTAAGGTTGTGTTTCACAAAACCCCCGCCAAAATGTATGTACTCAAAAGGTGTAACTAGAGGTCATTGACTGCCTTCGGGACACAAGTTGGTGAAATAATATCACTCATTTAGATCTGCTTTTGCTCTCTCATCTTCCAAGAATTCTGACTATCTACCTCCATTTTCCCAGCACCTGTCATTGAGACTACCTGCTAGCTGCTAACTTGCTAGCAAGTAGATCCGTCCAACATTCAAACCGTTTGGAGCTCAGAGAATTAGATCTTCATCCCTGACTGCTGCCATGTTTTTTTTTTTTTTTTTCCCCAGGGTACATTGGTGTGGTGAAGGACGCCACAGAGTCCACAGCACGAGTGGAGCTGCACTCCACCTGCCAGACCATCTCTGTGGACCGCCAGCGCCTCACGACTGTGTAAGTTACGAGCTCACCCTGCCTCTGTGCTCCCTTACAGTCTCACCGACAATTATGAAGGTCGCCATGGTTCCAGCTGTGTAGTTGACTGTCATGGAGGTTTCCATGGTTCCTGCAGTTTAGCTGATAGTCAGGGTGAGGGATACCAAACTGGCTTCCTCTTTATGTTAAATACACTATGATTTTTTTTCTTTTGCTCATTGCAAAATGAAATTCTAGTGCGGAGGTGCTTTATGGGAGGGGATTTATCCACAGGACGGGAACCCTGATACCTTTGAGCCATGTATGAAAAATTCATTAATTAAATTGGCAGATCCTTTCTGAATTATTTACATTTGAAGACATGGTCCCTCAAAAACAAGGCAGTACCAGCAAAAAATCCCACTTATTCAGTGAGTTGCCACTACATAGAAGTACCCTAGTATTTTTCCTTGCATTTAATCGGTGGCATGGATTTAATTTGAATTTTTTTTTCCAAATCGGTAATTGCTGCCAATGAATGTTTATATCACAGATATTTATGCAATCACTCAACTATTTGAGTTTTCCTGCCAACTGCTACCTACAGCAGTTTCACCATTACCTGCAT
Source organism: Albula goreensis (assembly GCA_022829145.1). Lineage (NCBI taxonomy): Eukaryota > Metazoa > Chordata > Actinopteri > Albuliformes > Albulidae > Albula > Albula goreensis. The sequence goes on from CM040751.1 coordinate 6,993,687, forward strand.
CAGTTTCTGTATAATAAATCTCAGGTAGTTTTGGTTCCTATATGAAAATGTGTTTCTTATTCTTGTGCAAAGGGGTGCCAAGAGGCATGGAGGAATGACCTCCACGCATGGGAGAACCCCCATGTACGGATCTCAGACCCCAATGTACGGGACCGGGTCTCGCACCCCTATGTATGGCTCGCAGACGCCCCTCCACGATGGTGAGAACCGCTCCCCTTTCCCACGCTGTATCAGTCATTCAGGCATTCCTGGCACGCCTTACCTCTTGGAGGATCCTCTGGAGGATGGCCAGCCAGTGAATCATAAAATGGCTTCTTATGAACTTATCATGCTTTGCTGCCAGCAGAATAGATAATACAGCTTGATATATATCTGTGCCTGATAACATGTATCTACCCTCAACCTCCCTCTGCCCACCCACCACCCCCATCCCCCAAACCCCCCACCCCCAAAAAACCCACACAGGAAGCCGCACCCCACATTATGGTTCACAGACCCCGCTGCATGATGGGAGCAGGACACCAGGACAGAGCGGCGCCTGGGACCCTAACAACCCCAACACGCCATCCCGGTAAGTGTCTGCCTTCCCTCTCCGTCAGCTGGCTCAGGCTCAGGCTGTGAAAACAAAACCGCCAGCTCAAGGATGCAGTTGATTATGGGAAGGAAATGAAACGTGATAGCTGTCGATAGCTAACTTAGACATTGTATAAGTTTGTATATTTTGGATTTCCATTACAACCTGCCTATGAGCAGGTGATTAACTTTATTGCCATCTGGTGGCAGTTTGGGTGTTTGTGTGTTTGGTAAGGCTTAGATGAGGCTCATGTTTATTGTTGTTGTTATATGTTAATTTTGCATTTGATTCAAAGAACATATGTGATTAAGAAGAAGGGTATCCTCTCATTTGGAATTATTTGAAATGGTCACATGGTGTTTTGACCCCTCCCTGATCTCAGTAAAGCAGCTGTGCAAACAGCATTCTTCTGCAACTAGTCATTTCAGGAGTGTATTGTTAATGAGCCTGCACAAGCAACCTTATTTGTCCATGAGCCTCAAGAAACCAATAACTTTCTTCGTTCCCCAAGTGAATAAACTCTCCTGTTAAGTATATCTCACAATGAGACATTGTCAAGAGCTCCAAATCTTTTGCCACCCCTAGTTGATAGATTGAGCAGGATTAACAGAACACTGATATAGTATTCTGTTCTCTAAAATTGTACAAAGTCACATTTGCTTTTTCAGATTCTATTTTATTTATGTACTTTTTAGAAAAGAACTTTTTACTAATGATATTATTTTACTATGTAAAATTGGTGTCAAAATTAACTTTAACTGTAACTTTGTGACAGAGGCATTTGATAGTAAGTAAATATGTTTTTGATCAACTTGTACTTGCGTGCTCTGAAGCAGCTGATAAGAATCACACATCACCAGGCTTGTAATGCTTTCTCTGCAGAGGCTCGAATTGAACCTCTGGCATTTAAATGCAGCAGTTAGTTATTGGAGATTGAATGTTTTTAATGACTCAGGCACAGTGAGCAGTATCACCATAGATATGGGAAAGATTATGTGATTGTTTTGCTTAAATCTCCAAATGGCCTGGCATTACACTTTTTTGGGTAAAATGTTGAAAACTGCCAAGCAAACCTGGTTTGGTTTAAGGTCCATCAATGCATTTTATTAATGTGGGTGAAAGTTGATATTTGGTTTAAATGAGGATTTTTGCTTCCAGCAATATTTTCAACACTTCTGATCCTCTGACATGGGGCTTTCCCAGATGTGTTTCCAGCAACCCTAACCTCATTTCCACCCACAGGGCTGAAGAGGAGTACGAGTTTGGCTATGACGACGAGCCCTCCCCTTCGCCTCAGGGCTATGGGGGAACACCCAACCCGCAAACACCTGGCTACCCCGAGGTGCCCTCTCCACAGGTCAACCCTCAGTACAACCCCCAAACACCAGGAACACCAGCCATGTGAGTCACCCCCCACACACACAACAGCCTTAGGGCTTCAGTTTGATGCTGCTCTGGCATTGTGTCTGACCTGTTTTTCATTTCCTTTGCATCGCAGGTACAATACGGACCAGTACTCCCCATACGCGGCCCCCTCCCCTCAAGGTTCCTATCAGCCCAGCCCGAGTCCGCAGAGCTACCACCAGGTGGCTCCCAGTCCGGTGGGCTACCAGAACACGCACTCTCCAGCCAGCTACCACCCCACCCCCTCACCAATGGCCTACCAGGTACCCCTCCTCATCTGGTCTATCACAGGCCTGTGTCTCACAGTGAAATTTTCAGAGATCTTCTCTCTGCCATTCTATATCTGGGCAAGCTTTTCTCCTTTTCACTCAGTCTGCTGTCGACTCATGTTTCCCGCGATTATGTGTTTCGTTAGGATCACATGGCTTGAAGGCCTGCTTTGACACATGCGAAGGCTCTCCAGTAGACATGACCCCTTCAGTCAAAGTTATCTCTTTTTTTTTTTTTTTTTTTTATAAAAGTAATATAGTCGCCTTGCATATTCCTTCTACAATTAGCATATGATAGTGAGGCACGCATCAGATGGTCTTGCTGGTTGCTGATGTGTTTCCTCCCTCCCACCCTCCAGGCCAGTCCGAGCCCCAGCCCGGTAGGGTACAGCCCCATGACCCCTGGCGCCCCCTCCCCTGGCGGTTATAACCCCCACACCCCCGGCTCCAACATCGACCAGACCTCCTGCGACTGGGTCACCACTGACATCCTGGTACGGGTCAAAGACACCTTTATGGACGGACAGGTCATGAACCAGACTGGTGTGATCCGCAGCGTGACGGTAAGTCCTGAGTCCCAGCTAACAGGAAAAGTGAAAACTGGAAAAGAAAGGGGATTTTACTGTTTGCTAAATTTCCCATAATTTAGAAGGTATTGTGGGGGAAGTAGAGTTATATTGTGACTCATTTTAACAAATATTTTGCAACAGAACCTTTTTTTGTTTGGTTAATTTGTAAACTGATTAGTACCAGCAAAAAATATCCAAGTTTCCAGAATATTTCAATAAAAAAAAAAAACTTAAATGAAAGTGATGTGAACCACAAAGAGAGAAATTATTAAGTACAAAAAAACAGTCCAATAAACTGCCACTGGCTCATGTGAAGCAGTTCATAGTCATCGTCAGCATGTTTCCAGCTTTTCCAACATTCCCATTTACACAGCTGGATATTTTATGAGTTAATTCGGGTCAAGTGCTAGATCTAGTCCATGTAATGTAGTTTCTTCAGTGTAATTCATCATACATAACCAATATGTTTCATGTATAGTGGTTCATTTTTTATTGGGGATTATATTAGGGCCTAAGGATTTGTTAGTGACATATAAAGAATCCGGTTTTTTTCTAAAGGAATGATTTGATCCATTTGCCTCTGTCAAATACAGATTGTGAATTTTGGCACACCGCTGTTTCGTTTTTTGTCTTTTGTGGGGACAACTGCGATATTTACTGTGAAGCAGCCGCCTGTACCATTTCTTTCTGAAAAAGAGATTTTGTATATTTCAAGGGACATCCTGTTTGCATAAAGGTTAAACAGCAACAAAATTAATACAGTGTGAATAACCAAGTCCTGTCCCCCCCCTCAGGGTGGAATGTGCTCCGTGTTCCTCCAGGAAACCGAAAAAGTTGTCAGCATCTCCAGTGAACACTTGGAGCCTGTCACTCCCACCAAGAACAACAAGGTATGTTTTCTTACCCTTCATAATCAAAAGAACCTCCCCCACTTACCAAGCCAAAATATGCCTGTAAGGACAGGCTGTGTGTTGAGAGATGGAGAGGAAGGAGGTAGAAACTTTTGAAGATTTATGCTTAATTTTCCATGGCTAACAATCCAGCGGATTAACTGTCTGTTGATGGAATTTGTTCGTTGTAACAAATATTTGCTTTTGGTGTACTGTGGCATTGAAGGTGCACTTCACTTCTGAATTCTGGAACTTTGTGGCTCCCTTACCTCTGTGTCTTGGCTCTCTCTTCCAACCTGACCACAACATTAAAAGTTGTGCATAGAAGGATGGTCTTTCCAGTCAGTCCTACACCTTCTATCAATGTACTGTTGTCCTCTTCATTTTCGAGTGTAAGTTACTACACTCCTCCAAGCTCATTTAGACATTAAGCAGAAACTATTGTGAGCAATTCATACAGCCATTATCGATTCATACAGCTGGATATTTACTGAGGCAATATGTTTTAATGACCCTGATCAAGAGTACACTCCCTATGTGGAAGTCAAACCCACCCCCTCTGAGCTGGAATTCCAGCTCCCTAACCTTTATACTGCAGTGCTGTCCAGTCATGTTCTAAAAAAATTTCAAAACCTTTTTTTAAAGTTTAAAAACAATAAATTTAATTACACATTTGAAACAAGGCCAGTCCTGTTTTATGTCAGCCATCCAGCACTGTTGTTCAGTGTTACATAAATCACACTTCAGTAGTACCGATACAATAATGCAAGTATAGGTGAAACTGACAGCCTTAATGTTAATTCCGTGTGCGCCTGCAGGTGAAGGTGATTCTGGGCGAGGACAGGGAGGCCACCGGGGTGCTGCTGAGCATCGACGGAGAGGACGGCATCGTCAGGATGGAGCTGGACGAGCAGCTGAAGATCCTCAACCTCCGCTTCCTTGGGAAACTCGAAGTGTAACCCCACCCCCAACCCCTCCTCCCACTGGCTTCCCCAACCGCCGCAGGACAATGTCGAAACAAGCAGACAAAGAATATGTGCTTTTACTGTGCTGTGGGTTTATTTTTTCCCTGTCCCCCCAAACCCCCGTCTCACCCCCCTGCCAGAGATTTGAAATTTGATTGTAGGCAGTGTATTCAGCAATTTTTCATTTAGATTTAAAACATGTCAAGTTATTTGCTCTCTTTGATGTTGTACATGTAATTTTTTCGTGTAATGATTTTCTGTTGGGAAATTAAATTAGACCTCAATAAATTTCTGAAATAGATAAGTAGTATCACTGTCATCACAAGTCAGTGCCATAACACAGTCGCTAGAAAGTAATAAAAGAGAATTCTCTGTAATGTATAGTATCATGCATCACACAACATCACAATTATTGGGTACATAATCTTGTTAGTTGTATGTCATTAGGAAAAAAAGAAGTGATACCATTACGCTCAACAGCTTAAGGGTAGAATGGTACGTAAAAAACCTATGACTTTACATAGATACAATAAAACTGGTTCGCACATGGCAATGCATTCCTCAAATAATGCTTATATACTTCTTAATCTGTGAGCCGCAGGGGAACAAAACACACAAACGTTTCGGCAAGCGGCCTTCTTCAGTGTGTGATGAAGAGTTTTTCAAATGCAGTTTGCTATACGTATAGCACAGGTATATAATAAGTATATAAACATTGTTTGCAGAAGTGCGTTGCTGTGTGTGGCCCATTTTCTGTCTATTCATAGTTGCATTTTATTGCAACTGAGTCAACATGTCCTGACAGTAACCTTAATTTGACAGACTGATTGAAGTCTAATGAGAATCACATGGTGATAATGGATGAACTGGTTTTGAAGGACTGTGGCAGAACATCATGTGTTTTTGGCTCAGAATTTATTTGCGCCCTAAATGAAGATGAGCAGAAAAGGCTGTACAATACAAACAGCACCAACAAATAAATATTTTATGCTCAAACATGGGAAATCTATATTCTTTTAACATTATTAAAAAGGGTTCTCCAGATGCTTCCCCCACCGCCGCCCAACCCCCACCCCCCACCCCACCTTCCATGGCTTGGCCGTGGTGTCCTCAGTCACAGGGCTGGTCTGGGTGTTCGTGACTGATGGGGAAGTAGTAGAGCGGGATGTTCTGGGGGCAGGGGTGGCCGGGAGGCTGACTCCAAACCGTTTGGGCTTCCATTGGTTCCCCTCGGCCATGTCTGTGATGACACCCCAGGGTGAAGTTCTTGAACAGGGGGATCTTCACCTGGATCACCACCTCACGATCCTGCCAGTACAGTGGACCAGAGAAAGAAGAGAGGGACAGGTACACTGAGGGGGTTTGAGATTTTAAATTATTTGATGATAGTTACACACTTATAACACTCTAGGTGATATCAAAACGTGACATAGTGTTTCAGAGAATACCAAGGATACTAATTGTATGTATATCATAACATGACTTTAAATTATTTAATTGATGTTATTATTTAATTATGCCAATTTCTGTAATACATCACCTTGCTGGTGATCAACAGACCAACATTGTGAGTCTTGGTAGTGGGCTAGTTTGTTATATACTGTCCCAGTCATTCCAGTCGCCATGCAAATTACTTCCATTTTATATTAATGAATATGAAATCATGCTTAAGAGTGCGTGAACCCCTTTGGAATGATCTACATTAAGTAATATTTGGACTGCAGTTATATTAAATCTTTGTGAATTTTGCAATACAAAAGTCATTCTGATTAATGGGGGAAAACATGAAAGCATACAGCATCCTCTTAGCTTATTTAGCAAAATGGTCCAACAAAAACAGTATTTATTTTCATAGTCTATCAGTGTCTTGTGCCATATCACAAGCTTCTTGCTCACAGAATTGCTTCATCTCTGACTTTTGGGGGTTTCCTTTAATGGGTAGCTAGCTTTCGGTCTGGCCAGAGCAGTTGACCCATACATAAATATTACTCCAAAGACTTACATCTACTTGGGTAGACGTTCTGTTGATCTGCTTGGATATTTAGGATAGTTATGTCTGGATGGCCCACTTTTTGCAAAGCTTCTGCTAACAGAAGACCTGATCCACCCCTTTTGGACTTTCTGGCAAAAACGTAGAACTAATGATAGCCTCTTTACTGACGTCATCAAGAGATACATTACTCTGGCAACAAAGCAGTCCCAAACCATGGCAATTACATTACAATGCTCGGATGAGAAGGATGGGCGTATACTTCTGTAGGACCTGTTTTTCCACCATAAATTATTGCAGCCAACAAATTTTTCCAGTGGGTCATGAAGACAGAAAACTATTTAAGCAGACTGTAAAATGTTCCATATTTGAATTTATGAAGGCGGTGACCAAAATTCCAGTGAAGGAAGCAGATGGCATATGACAATTGTAATGAAATGAAGTTTCAAGTTTTAAGATTCATAGGAAAGCAAACCCTCAAAAATCAGATGTGAAGCAATTCTGCAAGGAAGAGGGGCTGAAATTTCTCAAAGCAGATGCCAAACACCACCGATAAACTTTTTCCTTTTGCTGTCACTGCTGGTATTTCACTTTCTGGAAAAAAAAAGTTCACATATTTTTGTCCACAAGGATATGTAGTGTTGGAACTTTTTGTTAATGAATTTTAAAAATATATCCAAGTAATACAGTTGGCATTTCTTACTGAGATTTAATTCACAAAGACAACATATTTTAGTTTAAAATATGTTAAAATACGTATGATTCCAAACAGTTCACAGCATCTAAGCTGTCTGGTTTGGCTGGTTAACTTTGAAATATGATTGTATGCATATTTTGTCTGTAAACCTTTTAAAACATATTTTTAAATGTACTAAGAGTCATTTAGGGTTTTTGTTAGCACTAGTGTGTTAGCTGCATCAAAATACAAAACAGCTGTATTGTTTGCATGTGATGGGCATGGCATGGGAGAAACTGGTTCATTCTCACATCGACATATGAATATGCTGGAATATGTCATTTTGGAGAATGTTATCCCATTATCTCTTGTAGCTTTACTAGCTTTTTTGTACTGTTCTTGCAAGACTTCTGTTTGTAGTTATCAGATAACAGTACATTTATGCCACAATTAGTCTTTTATTCCATGTTAAACCTCTGATGGTAGTGTCTTTTCTCCCTTACTTCATCTTTTTGCTGACCTGAGGTGACCACCGATTGACTGATTGAGGTTTCTTATTTAGACTGCCTGAGAATGCATAAAAAATGCCCATTTGTGTGAAAGCGGCAACAGTGTTAGAAAGGGTGTGGAGAGATACAATGATTTCAGTGTTCAAATTTCCCTCTTTAAAACCAGAATGACCAGTAAAATATGGAGCCAGAACAAGGTTGCTTAGTGTCTGGTTCTGGTTCCTATTCTTGTTTCCATTCCACAGCTCTTGCCCACCACCAAGACCCTAGATATAAAATTTAAATGGAAAAAAGGATTCAGTCAAGGAACTCGGAAAAATAAAGTAAGTATATATTGCTGAACACAGAACTGTATAGAAATGTCACTTCTCTTATGCTCATAAAATCCTCCCATGGTTGTGTAGCTACTCTGCAGCCTCTAAGAGACTGCAGCGTGTAATGCCACTGGCCGCATACTAACTCTTAACAATTGCACAGATGTTTAAAAAAACTATCAACTTTCTGCAAAAAATTGTAATGTTGACCACATTCTGAACGTACTGTTTTTTTCAATACCCCCCCAGCAGAGAGAAAACAATGGACAAGTGGTGTTTCCCATTGCTGCGAAATAGTAAGGTGAAAAATATTTTTTGATTAGACTGTTATTGTTTGACATGATTTGCTTCATAATTAAAATGGTTTAATTCAGGTTTTGAAACACAGCGATAAGCTCACCTGACTGTCCTTCAGACATTAGATCTCACCTGACTGTCTTTCAAACACTGAATCTCACGTGACTGTCCTTCAGACACTGGATCTCACCTGACTGTCCTTCAGACACTGAATCTCACCTGACTGTCCTTCAGGCACTGGATCTCACCTGACTGTCCTTCAGACACTGGATCTCACCTGACTGTCCTTCAGGCACTGGATCTCACCTGACTGTCCTTCAGACACTGAATCTCACCTGACTGTCCTTCAGACACTGGATCTCACCTGACTGTCCTTCAGGCACTGGATCTCACCTGACTGTCCTTCAGAAACTGAATCTCACCTGACTGTCCTTCAGACACTGGATCTCAAGATGATCTCCCATCATTGGGGCCAGGGCTGAGTGGAGGTCATCAAACTAAAGATACAGCATTAGAGAAACACATGCTCTCAAACTAAAGATACAGTTTCACATGCTCTCGTTTGTGGAGAAATGTCCGCACACTAAAATATGGACATGACAAACATCCATGAAGTTGCAATATTTCAAATATAATATGCACCACAATTACAAGCTGTAAAATTACATCATTGGTTCATATAGCAAATGTTTACTGCATCTATGTGAAACTTTAAGAGACACTATAGGGGCACTATAATCGCCGAAGAAGGTGCTAATATTGAATATACAATGTAAAGTATCCACAGAAAAGTAGTGACAGTAGCAATAGCAAAGGAAAAACACAAAGCAATGTAGCACAAGGCATACACTGATAAGAATGGAAGTGCAACAGCAAGAATGGATACTCAGTAATAATAATGGATAGGCAGGATGGATTCAAAAAAATGGGCGAATGCCAAATTCCTCATTAAGCCCCTGTGGCATTTAAGTGTTTAGTGGGCATATGGAGAAAGTCTTCCCACTTAGGAGGTAAGCATTCAGTGAACATTTGGGTATTACCTTGTAAGTGCTGTTGCAGGATGGCTTAATTCCTGCGTCCATCAAAGCTCTAAGAGATGAGGAGTGAGTGTGGTCAGCAACATTTCGAGTTCAGCTAAACGTTTCACACAGATGCTTATGAATTATGAATTCCAGGGATTTATACCTGCATGTTCACATTCACAGACTCTGTTGGTGCGCTTTAAAGGTCCGCTGGACTTCACAAAATCTGTTCCGCTCACCCCGATTTCAACCCACATTAAAACACAGCTAAGGACTCTTATCAAGAGTATCGTTCAAACTGACACGGCTTGGGCTCGATTGTCAGGTGTTTTTGACAAGGACTGGATCTGTTGACTCTCTTCCCCCAAGGCGTCATGCTCACCGGTCGATATCAAACCTGCCTCTTAACTTGAGGGAAGCTTGGAAATATCTGGTCGGGGAATTCATCCCTTCTACACAAGCAGCACAGGAGCCGTGCTTGATCCACTCCTGCTTCCTGCAGGAAAGAAGACACACCCGTGAGTATAAATGTAACAGCAACGAACCATCAATGTAAATTAACTATGCTAACCACAATTAAAATACAAATCCAGCTACATACAGAATACTCAGAGAATACATTCATATCAAGCCCTAATTAGAGAGACGTGAAATCATAAGAATATGGATATAAGCCAGTAAAACACAATAGTCTCTCTGAGTTGAGAAGATGATGGTATCACCACTACAGGGCAAGCACAGTCATGCATCCAGAGGGATGTGGTAGGCTTTGATTTATTCTAGGCATGGTGGAGCTGTCCAATTGTCAAATCTCAAATTGCATCACTCTCTTGTGCTCTCCAAGGGCTAGCTGGGCACAGAACTGTTGATCTTGTGTTTCTCTGACTAAATGGGTAGTACACGATAAGTCCTGCATCTGCAGTGTGAAAAACTGTAGTTAGTTGCCATATGAATCAGAGAACTCGACAACATAGATCCAGGTAAGTAAAGTGAGGAAACATACTGTAACATATAAGTCCGTAGTCTTGTTATCTGAGATTTTCAGTAGTGCAAATATTTTTTGTTACAAAAGTAAATAGATGAAAACAATGTCCCATTATTGTGGGACATATATTGGATTCTGCATTGTCAGTTTTTTTTGGCAGAAATAGTTGTAACTTGAGAAAAATGAAGTAAGCTGTGAGGGCTCAACACTTTTCTATCACAAGAAAGCTCTGCCACTAGGCACTACAGACTGTAGTTAATCTCTATCCTTCAACGACGCAGCTCTTTATAAAGTGAAGCAAAATGCTTAACAGCCAATGCTATTTTGAACATTTGCATAATGTTACTGTAACATACAAAGTATTTAATGCTGAGAAAAGGGTATTTCAAGGAACATGATTCAGAACATGTGACAGACACTGCCCCCTAGTGCACCTCACCCTACACTGCACAGACCTGTCCCAATACCATCTGATAAGATATAATTTATGGCTACTGCGCCCTCAGCCAGGAGCACATACCAAAAGGTGAAGCTTGTCTTGGTTTTCAGCAGTGTTGGCCACAGATCAGAGATCTCAGGCTCCAGTTCCTGGAATTGGAGTGCCGGGGGCATTTGTGGTTAACATTGCAATCAAATAGGACATTTTCTGTTGTAAATTGTTTTTAAAGAGGGTGTCATCCCGAGCTTGAACATGCTACATACAAGCGCAAACATGAGGCTCAGAATGGACTAAAACACTGTCTGGATTCTCACCTTGAGGTCTGATTCGAAGATAGGCCAGCAGGAACAACATCTGCCTGTGTTCATTGGCCTGAGCCAAAGAGAGGGGGGTGTTAGAGTAGCGTACCGGTGAACAAGCGACCTGCTAATTGGTCTGGTCCTGAGGTCAGGACAGAGATGTTCTCTTAAAATGTTAAAAGAAAGAATTCCCTCTGGGCTAAATGTTATCAGGTTTATTAGTTAGTTTCTTTTTCTAACCTGGGTTTTTATTTTTAATTCTAAAATTGACTTAAAGTGTAAAAATGCTTATAGCCTAAAAACTGGTGAAAATCAGTTTCAATGCTAACATTTCAATGCTACTTCCCATTGTAGGCTTTGTTAATGGGATATTGACATGGGAATTGGTCAGTGGAGCCTTAGCCAAGGCGACATTGTGTTATGTTCCACATTGTCCGTTTTGCCAGAAGAGCACCAAAATGTCACAGTGATCTCATACAAACCACAGCAACTGTAAACAATGTATTGTATGTAACTATTTTAAAACACTAAAAACAGTCCCTTGACATAAGACCAAAAATGAATGTTGATGAAAGAGTATGGTGCTTGGTGTAGTTCAGTGGTCTCTTACCACAACCCATGGATGGTCCAGCTCTTTACGGTCCGTGGAACATTGCATCCAAGCTCCTTCTTTAGACCCTGAGAATACACAAATGTGTCATCATTTTCATCTGCAAGGGACAACACCTGTAGAGCGCCCCCTTGTGTCATAACAATGGTTGTTCTCAGCAAGCTTGACAGAGTTGCAAAGATAACTGGGCAGAGCACCATAGATAATCTATTGTACATGATGCATTTTATCTGGCTTACTCTTTCCTGTACCAGAAGCCAATTTACCTTTTCAAAGTGAGAAGATTCAAAATCAGGCTGACCAGAAGGGATCCTTGGTATGCAATGACTATAGCTGATCCGTGATGGGCACTGTGGCACTACAGCCAATCAAAGTGATGGTGAGTTTGCAGTGTTGCATTCTGGACTAGGCACAGGACTGAGAGACCTGGGTGTGTATTGGAACAGTACAGCCCAAATAGGATAGGCCTCTTGAAAATGGGTCAAATGGCTCAGGTTGCTGTCAGTTACTGATCATAACATTATTTAAGTCATAATGTTATTTAAATTATTCCATAGCCGTTACAAAAAAAGAATAAAAACTTTTTTCCATGGTAGCAGCAAATTAAATACACATCACAATGGACATAATCACACGTCAGAATATTCAAGCACATATTCTGTACAGAATAGGATGAATGTTATTCTTTAGCTCACTCTTGGTTGGACAAGCTAAGTCCATGCCACACACAGCCACATGCTCACCTTTCATAAGTGCTTGGTGTGTCCAGCCAAATGTTTGAAGTGTAAAACATTATACAACTTGTGATAAAAACAATGAGAAGAGATTCCAAACCAGTGCACACTCACCACACAGAAGGATCCAGGCCACAATAAAGCAAACCTCATGCATTCCCAGTCACAAAATCTGGACAGAAAAATACATTTTGATCAAATGAAATCAATTCATAGAGAATGAAAAATCCACAATTCACCCACACCGATGGCAACAGTCTGCAACATGCATGTTCCATTCAGCTCCTTGGAGATAAGGCCTCTAACGAAGGTAAACAGCAACAAGCAAGCCCAATCAGTAAGTAAGTGGACTAGTCTTATTTCGGAACAGTGCTTTCATACACAGAGTGTGCGAAGGGGGCCCTTACGTTATGTCCGTCTGGAAAAGTTCATCGGCATGTTTGAGAGTAAGAGCTGGGCCACACAGCAGAAAAGCAGCCAACAGACAGACCACAGCCATGTTGGACCTAGAAGACTACACACAAACACAAGAGGGAGGTGGAAAAAAGATGTGAGGTTTGATGGAATGTGTGTGGGTGTGTGTGTCAGTTAATTAAACTTGCTCCAAATCAATTTGATCAATTCAACAACAGTTAGGGACGAACTGTCTATGCACTAAAACATCCTCTTCAATATTTTTACTTTAGCAGGTTCATCGAGGTTAGCCAGCTAAGCCAGCTTCATACTTTACCTTCCTATCCCCTGGAGGGTCACAGTATGTGCCAGTACAGTGAGGAAACACTTAATTAAGGGTTCATTTTCAGAATGTACTGGTTTTAAATGAAAACATGCTTTTCAAAGCAACTGCAAATAACATAATGCAAGATGTATGATGTGAGAATGTCTCAGAACTCCTCACTGAGAACATGTCCAGTCTGTTTGAAAATACAGTTTTGCCAATGGTAGTGTTTCATACTGAGGAACTTAAAAAATAAACTGAGCTGTGAAACGGGTCACCCTCCAGAAAGGATGAACTGAACACATATGGCAATATTCATATCACTTTAACTCGATTGAAAAAGCCCACTTCCACAGAAACAACACTCAGATTACTCATTTTTGAGCTGAAGGACAGTGGTGAGCTGCATATACGTTCGGACTTACCGAGCAAAAGCAAACGTGTGGATCTCAGCGGATATCTTGCCTGCCGCGGCTCAGATGTCTGTCCTATTGAAAGAGAAGGAAAAGTTTTTTTAACCATCTAGATCATGTGATGAGGCCGAAAGTACAATCGATCCCCTCACTTCCTTTTTTTAAATTCACCTAACTGTATCTTCCCCTTCCATGTGACAAAGTATTTTTTAGCCCTGCTACCTGAGTTATAGTCAATCTGCTTAAAGAGAATTTGTTCATATTTATATTTTAATATCCTTCTCAGACTCAGATTTTTCCACACAGAGTACTGTGGGGAATTCATTTGACAAATGTCAATTTAAAGGCAGTTATTCCCTTTCATTTTAACTGGATAACTGCAGCAAAATGCAGCACTAGAATGAATCACATTCAGCCATCGCCCTCTAGGCAAAGGCAGCAACATACAGAAAAGCCTTTATATTTTGTAGCTTCTCAGATACACTGTGTCACCAACTTGCCAGCATGGTTTTGAAGATAAACTGGTACACTCTAACCCTATAATATAAATAGTACTTCTCATGTCTCCACTGGCCTGGGGAACAGAAGTTGAGGCAAAGAGTAGTGATGTAGGAGTTTACTGAACAGGCTGGAAAAGTAACTGGACATTTCTCTGAAGCAATTCAGGTGAAAGGGTACACAGCAGTTACCTACCTGAAAATTTATGGGATACCAATCAAAATTCAGTCAGTCCACTTGCTCCTGGTGTATAGCTTGTCTCTGAGATTGACAATTTCAAGACTTTGCGTGGAAGCAGATTGATGGCATACAAAAACAATTGGCAGAGTCCATTCAGCATCTGTCATTTATTTATTTATTTATGTATTTATTTATTTACTTTGACATACGACTGGATAAGAATGTGATGTTGTCTTGTTAAACAAAATAACAGTTTCAGTACGTTAATTTCCATGCTTGGTGAATTCACCAAACCTGTATCGGTGCAGTCAAAATAAACAGGAATAAATCACGACTGGTTGTGCAGTTCTATGAGAATAAATCACTTCAGGGTGGTTTCGCCTCGGGGCTGCATCACACCATCCTGTCCTGGTTTATTTCACAGAACTGCATCACCAGCCGTGGTTTATTCCTTACCTATACCACAGCTTGGTTAAATACCTGTTTATGATTGGCTGGAGGGTGTCCATTATTTCGCAGTGAATGCACAGCAATAATGCAAGACTATTATCACCTTTCGAAATTAAAACGCAAGCTCATTCAGCTTCACTGAAGATTCCATTGACAACCGAACATAACACCGCAGTGAAATCACAATCTCAAACATCAAGTCTCCCACATACCTCGTTTGATCTACCATGTTCATTGTCACATTTTACAATAAATGGAAACGTTCGATTTATGTCAATAAAGAACGATGCAGCTTACTGATATAGCCAGCTACACAGTGTCCGTTTAGCTAGTGAAGTGGATAACCTTACGTTCTTGTTAACTGTTTCCACATAGGTACGTATGACGGACACGAATGTCTTCGGGGCCGCATCACACCACCCTGACGTGGTTTATTTCCACAGAAGTGCGCCGCCAGTCGTGGTTTATTCCTTACTTAGTGTATCACTTATTCATCGGCTTGTCTAAGTATATTATTAAACAAGAAACCAGAAAAGGGGAGGATTTGGCGTCTAGCCAAATGTGGATTACAGAACAGTGTGAGTTTCACAACATGAGTTTGAATACATAACTTCATTTTTTTTTTTACTGATGAACTATTAGGACGTCAATTATGTGATTATTTCTGACAATAAAAACGTGAGAATCCGTTTGCCTGCGAGGGTGAAAACAAGCATCACGCAGGCGCCCTAACTGTGTTTGAAAAGCTGCTGTTCCTTGCGGGTAATTCTGGAAGTCGAAGACATGATTTAACATTTCAGTCAAGACCTGTTTATATTTTCACCTGAGGCCATTCGTACGATGCTCTACAATATAGCATAATTTACAAAGAACTGCCAAGATGTAATAGGAAAGTTTATTATTATTACGCCGACTGAATGTGCTAATGCACCCACCGATTCTGAGTTTCAGCAATGTGATTACTATATATCTGGAAATGCAAACAAATGTAACATGATCACACATATATTAATACATACATAAAATGATTATGAAATCTTATGTTGAGATTAAAAGAATTGTCCCGCCTCAGATCTGTTTCAACAAAATCCAAATTCTTAATTTGCAACAAAGGGCAAAATAAATAAATAAATAAATAAATAAATAAATAAAAAAATTTACTGTTGCTGACGTAAATTCAGGACAAACCACTTTTTAATCAACTTTTAGTTAGTTTACTACGAATTTATGCGATTCACAATTCTGCGACTTCTGGGAAAAAGATCTGCAAATTGTTACTTATGTCCAGACTGCTCTCAAAGGGTTACAGTTGTTTCTAAATCATTATCTTTAGCCAAGGTCTCTTGCCTCCTTACCACTTCAAATACAAATAGCTATACAGTATTAGATATTGTTTGTTTTGAATGAGTTTAGTTTGACAAAATTCAGGATCTGTTCATAATGATACAGTTAGCTGTAAAATTTACGTTAACAAATCGGGGAAGAACCAAAACGTAAAACTTTCCTGCTGTTTCAGATATAAGCATAGCTTTACGCCTGAAGCCAGAAATCATTTTTACAATATTTCGTTTTAACAACATTTTTATCAATCACTGACTATTGAAATATATCGTATGTGCATGCTACTTGTACCACTTCACAGGGCTTAGAGTGTCTCACAGTGCATTGCGTTTCTTTACAAATACCGAACAATTACCTAATCAGTGTAATTCTTACGAATGATCTGTTTTAACTTCACTTTATTTGCGAAGTCCTTATTAGTATCTATTTACTTACGAATCAGTTACTGCGAAAATTGATTTAACTAAGATTGAGTAATCTTCGCAATTAATGTACATGAATGTTAATTCCGTTCTACACCTTTTTTACTCATTGATTTTAAGCCTGCCTTGTTATATTTCCCTTAATTGTCCCGTCATTGTGAATCCTACTGTGTGTAGTGTATGACTCAGCTGTTGTGACAAACCACACCGGTGCATTGCCGATTATCACTCCGATAAAAACATGAATACCTGGGGGTTTTCTGTTGGGCTAATAATGACCAACATTGGGTTATACCGATGTATTTACATTTTTTTGGTTGGTGGGAGTTAACTTTACATCTGAAGTGAGACAAGCTTACCCCACACCTGTCATACTCATGATATCTAAATGAAAAAGAAATGTTTGTAAATTGAGTATGCTACTGAGTTTCCATTGTCTAAATGATACCAATGGCAACAATCTATGAATGAATCAATCAGTGCTGCCCTGCTCAGAAAAGCTGACTTGTACTTGCAGCTTGAAGGCTGAGTTTGTTCTATCCTGGAGGCCATACTTTGGCTCCAGTTCAGGAGTGCTGCAATATCTGCTCCTGTCTGCAGCTGAGCCGTGATATCAAAAACAGGCAGAAGTGTAACGCAGGCCAACGTTCAGTATGAGACACTTGCAGGTAAAAGTATAACATTTCTTCAATCTTTTTTTTAGCTAGATATTGTTACTAAGGTGTCAGATTAGAAGCAGGCAGACATAAGAGACCTACCATAGTTGGAAATGAAAGTATTGTTATGACCTCATTCACTGTCTGGACTATGTACTTTTATTTGTCTGATCCGAAATAGTAGAGAAGTCATGTTGCTCAGATTTGGCACTTAACAAGCTTTGCTTGGGCGATAAGATAATCACAGCATTTTTTTATGAAAGGGGTTAGGAAGCTTGTATTTTGAATGTTGAATTTAAAAGGATTCTGAGAGAGAGCCTTTTTTGTTTGCCTGAAGTTTCGATGTTGCTGTATGTTCTAGTTTTCCCTGGAAGTGTCTTGAATCTGGTCTATCTGCCCTTGCAGATGTCCTCTGATGCATGGAGGCCCGTTCGACTCTTGCAGCTTGTTCTAATAGCCATACTTAGTTTTTACAGCTTAAAAAGTACATGTTGTTTCCCCACATAACCCGATTTTAATGTGTCATTATTTGTTTCTGGCAGGAATTGCAAATATTTCCAGTTAAGTTTATCTATCGAAGGAAATGCACCAGAACAAAGTGTACAAAATGGATATAGATATGCTTAAGTTTCATCAGAACTTCCTTTGTTACAAACAATGCTCTGGCAATGTGACTGGCCTGAGAACCACAGCCAAACGTGGCATGCCTCCCATAAGACCGACCCTAAGTTGTTTCCACTTTTAGTTGTCGCAGTTACAACTGCAGCAATGGCTGGTTAGAAGTTTACCCAGACACATGACGTGTGCCATTCCCTACCGCCTCCCATCTGGAATGAGTCACCTGATTGGATAGTGCAGAAATCTGGGTGGCACCCATTGGTTGGTAGGCTTGTCCACCTTGGT
The DNA here is from genome assembly GCA_022829145.1 of Albula goreensis. Classification (NCBI taxonomy): domain Eukaryota; kingdom Metazoa; phylum Chordata; class Actinopteri; order Albuliformes; family Albulidae; genus Albula; species Albula goreensis. The sequence continues at coordinate 7,011,814 of CM040751.1, forward strand.
CATATTAGTTCACTGTCCCAATTTGACCTTGACAAGAATGGAAAATAATACAAAATTAAAGTGGCAGTGTCCTAACAAATGTGCCAAGCAAACCTGTGTATCCATCTTAGTGTGTTCTGGTGGAAATGGGGGGAGCTAAAATTGCAAATAACTGAAATACAGCCTCAAAACATAAAAACTATTATTTCAGTCTTAAGTGCTGGGCTGTGCATGCTAGCATTTAAAGGTGTTGGGTTTTCATATTACCTTCATAACAACAGAGTACAGCTGATTCGGCTCTTTGGTATCATGGCAGATAAACGGGAAATGAGAGTTCATTTACTCTCTTTCCCTGCCCTCAAAAGGGAAGTCTTTTCTATTTTTAACAAGTGTCAGATGCTCCAGAAAGTGAAACTGTACTTTGATGCAGGTGTTCAACCACATATAGTTGTTTCCCCCTTTTGTTCCCATTTATGATGCTGCTCTACAATTTCTCAGTGACTCATAGCTCCTATATTCCAGTTATTGTTCAGTACTTCTGTACCAAAAGCATGCCAGTGGCAAGACTGAAATCAAGTATTTGTCTGATAGGTAGGTCAGATTATCAGTCTATGGGAGATACATGTAAAAAATCAGCAGATTTTGGATAGAAATCGAAAGTTAACGTTATCTCCAGTTCTTAGCGAAAGTGTTCAGGCTCCTCCACAATGCTCACATTTGGTTGGCTGCATAAGAGCTTGAAGTTGTCACACTTTAAAATTGAGTACACTTCTGATTCATTAAAAGTACTCCACACCATCGAGCATATAGATTTCCTTATTGTATGGTAAACCATAGCAAATGGTCTGAATGCCTTAGAGAAAGTCATATGGGAGACCATGTGAGCCATTTGCATTCATACAGAGGTTATCCAACAAATCTGTGTGAATCTATTTATAACATGCTTCAATAATTGTGAACTCATTCTGTTTGCCAAACCAAAGGGGATGAATACTTTATGCAATCAAGACATCAGTTTTATTTGGGATTTATTTAACATATACTTTTTTATTTTTCATTCAAATCTAAATGAAGGACAAATGTTGATTTGTTGATTGAATTCCAGCCCCCGTGTTTTCCATGAAGCATAACTGATTGTGGCTCAGTAATCTCCACTGAAGAGGGGCCAGGGGACAACCCCCGCCCCAAAAAAAAGGACCCTGCTTTTAGGCCCAGGCCCTCTGTAATAACAAATCGCTTGATGTGGCTGCATGGGTCAGAATAAGGGCGCTGATGCTCGGCCAAGAAATTTTTTTTTCACCTTGAAACTGCCCACCTTAATGTGGTGGTGGGTGGGGGGTTGCAAAGTCCTCTTTCTTAGCTATCTTAAATCTTTTCCCCATTTCCAGATTGTTCCGCAGTTCGTCACCCGTGCCTTCAGCACCACTTCTAGGCAGATGAAGAACAGGGTACCCGAGTACCAGAGGTTATTCCAGGTGGGTCCCCCACGGAAGACGAATGTATTCTTCATTTTAAAAATGTATGCAAATATTTGAAATGGGTACTAGAAACACGTGCTAAAAATATGGATACGTGTTTGGAAATACACTGCAATATATTTTTAGACTAGACTGCAAAACATGTTGAAATAGGAATGCATTCAGTTAATAAATGTTTAATGTTTTTTTAAACACATTTAAATCTGCTCAAAAAAAATGGATGTACATTTTGAAATGTGTTTTGAGTCAGTTTCTAATAGTTATATGTCTGCATCCAAGTAGACTGAGTGATTAAAAAAAAAACCTGCTCCACAGAAGAAATCCTGTTGCCGTTTATGAGTAATGTGGTGGATTTCTCTGTAAAAATGCGGTGATAAAAAATCTGATTCATATAATTGCACATTACCTTGCAAAGCATAGTTATTTTTGGGTGAGATGAAAGCTCAGTAAATTAGGCTTGTCATTATCAGTAAGCTGATGATTATAGGATTGCTGTCATTTGATGAATTTATGGCTCCACAAAAAAAGAAAATAAAAGAAAAATAAAATACTGACATGTTAATTTTGGAATATGTTCAGGGATGTCCCCCACCAATTCCCCCACCCCCACCGCTGTGGATTGTGCCCCTTTTTTTATTTATTTATTTTTGTTGTTGTTTCAGGCCAACAACGACCTGCCTGTCCACATCAAGGGAGGGACAACCGATGTCGTCCTCTACCGCTTCACCATGGCGATCACTCTAGGAGGTAATGTTGCCATGGTAACAATATGATGCTTTTTCGATCTTCAGCGTTTGAGTCCACAGGATATGACAATTTTTCCATGTCGATTCCTTGCCTTTTAGGAACCTGTTTGTCCTTGTACTGGCTCCTAACTGCGTGCCAGCCCAGGAACAAGTAGACAAGAGGGGAGAAGGGAAAACTAAATTTAAATACATACTTACTCATGAACTGTATCCAAGTCATTATCACTGTGTGTGTTTGTGAAATAAAATGTGGTAATGTGCTCCAAATTCATGGAGAAATTATTTCCTTTAATGTCAAAAAGTAGGAGTTAAAGTTTCTCTGGAAACAATAAATTAAAAATGTTAGTCATGAAAATGTTAATTACATACAACTTTTTCAAACACCTTTCCCATAAAAGATGGTTGTTCCACTTCCAGAGCCAGAGATTTGTGTCTTTTCAATGGAATTTAGTATTTTTGTTCCTCTTGGCAGTTGGTCTTAATGGTTGGTCAAAATCTTAGCCAATGAAATGAGGGAAAGCATTTCCAGACTTTCACTGGAATTTCAGCTACATCCCTTATCCCTGTTGCATTTGGGACCCACATGAATGCAGCTGCTCCCTATTAGAGCACCATCATTTTGCTTCTGCATTTGGGCTGGAACTCAGCAACAATGGTTGAAACATTCCAGATGCTCCCAGCTGCTCCCATGGATTTCCCAATGTTTCTGAATGCGTTTTAAGGCCTCATCTGCCATCTAGTGGTCAAACTGAGATACTGCCTTTGGTACTTTTGCATCTCTGTTTGACCATTTGGTCCATTGGTGAGCTGTTGAATTCCGTGCTGCTCTGGACTTAATATTATAACAGTAAGCTGACCAGTCATTACACATAAAGCACTGCTGGAAATGTGCCTGCAGTTACGTTAAATGTTTAGACAGTGCTGATCAAAACCATTTGCTCAATACAAATTGGAACTGAAATATAATTTATTGTCTTAATGAAATTCATCTTAAGCACAGCTCCAAGACAGCTGGCTGGTTGAGCTGAATGGCCGTTTATCATTTTATGTTCTTATTAAAATAAGCTATTAACTCCAGGACTACTTTAATAAATCAAATTTAGATTTTTATTTTCTCCAAAACCCTCCATAAAAATGTGTGGTAAAGGGGTTTCCATAGAAATTAAATTAAACAGGCTTATAGGTTTAGCATAAGGCTACATTTATGGGTTGCACTCAATGTGGCAAAAGTGTTTGAGCATGTTTCCCCAATATGTTTCTTTTCTTCATTATATCACTCAACTACTTAGCAGTTTGAACAAGAGTTAATCCAATGATAAAAATGCCATACAAGTGAAGGGTAATTCTCAGAATCATTTCACACTGGTAGATAACAATAAAAGTTTAATATGTAAGAAGCAGTCAAATCACAAACAAACAAACAATATTGTCCCCACATACATTACTGTTTTGTACATAATGTTACAGCATTTAAGTAAGTTCACAATACATTCACATACTGGCATGGGAAAGTTCAGTTACTGACATGCATTGCAGTTCTGTGATGGAAAAAGTAAAGAAAACATTCATTGTACTTAAATTCTTTCACTTGAACAAATCCATCAGGGTAAACATTGTGTCTTCACATTCTCCCTTAGTAACAGTTTTGGTAGCCATGTTTTCTTCAGTATGAAGCAGTCAATGTTAAATTGAGTGCAAAAAAAGATTTTATTTGTGTGCAAAGCATATGATTCACACAACAATTTGTCCATAACCACCAGCAATTGACCCCATCAATTTCACCTGCCAGTTCATAACCATCAATGAAAAGATTTGACATCTTTTGTCATATAGCACATTTAGTGAAAAAGGAAATAATTGGCTGAACTGGCAGAAACAGTCCCATGCCTTAAAAAATAATTTTTTTCAAATACATGCAACCATTTCTGAAATGTTTGCTTAATCTCAAATTCTGTGTGTGGGAAGTCATTTTAGACCTAATTTCAAAATCACAAGGTGCTCAGTTTCAAACTGACTTGGGAGTGGGGAGTTGTACTTGATCAGTTTATCAGAATCTAGGCACAGTGCTGCAGCAGTTCAAAATTCCAACAGGACACTGGGATTTATTGGGAAAGATACAGAATGAAAAGCAAATGCACCACAGTTTACTGTGCTGTGCGCAGTTCCGGCCACCACGCTATGAGAACACTATAGAGGCTCCTGAAAAAGAACAAAGAGCTACTTGGTTACTAGTACTACTAAGAAGTGCTAAGCACTATTAAGTTCCTAGTTGCTACTATTGAGTTCCTAGAATGAAATGTATAACTAAGTTATAAGATTTGGAACACTGAACTATTCAGAATTTGCAAAATGAATCTAAGGGGATCCAATGGAGATTTTTAAACCAAAATGGAAAATAGCAAGGTGAAGAGATTTTTCAGTCTGAGTTTTGTCAGCCAAGTGGGGTGGGGGGTGGTAGAAAGGTTGAAGGTTAATTTTACTCTGACATGAGGACAGTTATCAATGGATACACCAGCTTATCAGCTCATGTATTAGGGGCACAGAGCCACTCAGCCTGGGTTCAGAATCCAGTCCAAGAGGCCTATAGTGTCTGTGGGTTTTTGTGCTTTCCTTGTAACAGGCCTATGAAGTATGGTATGAACTCACTTAGACAGTCAGTGATCTAAGATGCTTCTAACACACTTCTTATGGCCTTAAAGGGGCAAGTGAGATTTTTTGCAGGTCCCTAAAATATGTGCATTACATAATCTGAAAAGACAAAGTCATGAAGCGCTGCTCTAGGCTCAGTCATGAGAATGGTGTGTCACTGAACCATGCAAGATCACTATTCAATTATAAAAGTGTCCAGTTTCATAATATAAATGGTTACCTCATCAGACAATATTTCTGAGAAGGTGAGTTTTTTTTTCATCTCCTGGTTTGAAAGTTTTCTTAGCTGCACGCACCAAGAGCAGAACCTACACAAGCACTGCGGATCCAATAAGGGTGAGTATGGCATCATACAAAAGTGTATAGACTGCGCATAACTGGCCCACAGCGAATCGAAATTTGGATATATTGTTATCATACATTTGCAACTTTGATGCAAAAAGAAAGCTATTCTATGATCAAGATCTATGCAAAAACAACTACGGCATTTTAAAGAGGTACAACAACCTTGGAAATGACATCCAACAGATGTCACAGTTGTTACAATACTAAGGTTGTAGTCATGGTTAGAGGGAAAACAGCAGATCAGATTTTGGAACCACCTGTTTAGTGTTTTTATAAAGTTTATAAAAATTGAAGTCCTTTCATTCAGGACATCACAAATCATTGATAATAAACACTCTAATCTTGCATAAATTCACGATTGAAAACTTGGCTAGTGCCACCTCAGCAGGGCAAACGAGATGAACGCACCAAACTTTATTCCAGTGCAGCAGGACATCCACAGTGTTGTTAGTGGATACTTTAACACTTACTTCTACTTCTTTTGTGAGGTTTTAAGGTTTCCACAAAACAACCGACTTTTAAACCACTTTTAAAGTGCCAGAACTATTCAATTTTGCATGAATATACTGAAATATTAATTTATATATTGTAAAAAAAATACATGTTAAACAGAATTAAATACTTTACAATACTCAAGCAGCATAAGAATATCAGTCAGTTTGAGCTTACTGGGTGTAAATATATTCCAGACCAAAAGCATCCCTTGTCTTGAGTAATAGCAGGTTAGTTCCTCGGGCTCTTTGGAGAGTCGGTAAGTCAGATAAACACAAGGCAGGAAGTGATAGCGTAAGTCCAGCTATTCGAGGCTCAGCGAAGGAAACGGATGCTCATCTTATGGTCGATGTTCACCTTCTCCAGTGACTGTAAGGACAGAGAGGTCTGCCATTAAGACCATATGGATGCATATAGATGATGCAGTCATAAAACATTACACTTTACAAGAAAAGATTAGACAAGTGTCAGTCACCGGTTGTTTATTATGAGATCCATCAGTGACACAATGAAACACTGACAATATATGAAAGTTTTCCTCTCAAAACTGAAAAAATGGTGAACCAAGGTATTTCATGTTTTTAAGATTGGAATAATACAGAAACAAAAACAGACACACATGTATATGTTTAAGATGCCAGGAATTCTTGCATAACTTCAACGTTCACGTGAAAGAAAAAATCAGTACATCAGTGTTTGTGACATGAGGTCAACAAGCCATAAACAAATCTTAGGGAACACTCAAATAAATACATTAACCTGAGTAGGATGAAACTGTGAGTATTAACTATGCTAAAACCTTAGCTGATGCTTAAAGCAGCTGTGTGTAAGACCTCTCATGTGTAAGCATGTCAACACGACACAGTATGTTCACAGTACATACACAGCGTGTACGCTGTGCTGGGTTTTCTGCTGTACCCAAACGTCCAACAGACCCTGCAGCTGGGGCATGAGCATGCAACGTCTTCCTTCCACAGAGTCAGGAAAGAATTCCAGGAAAAGAGCATTCATAGTCCCTTCCTAGCAACTAGCTTAGCAACTGTAGCTGCTGTAGCCTGTGCAATGCCTAGCAATATCCTCATTTGAGAACAAATCAGGAGCCCTACGCTTGTGCCAGGAAATAATAAGTCAGATCGTGCGGTGTTCAATCTCCCAGGCTCCTCTGGGCTTAATAAAAAGGCTATCTTAGATGAATACTAGATGAATACTGGCGTGTCTCCCTGACCCTGCATTCACAGCATTGACCGAAGATGGAACAATCTCACTGTACAGAGGCTTCATTGAGGCTCCATTACTGGTTGATCTGAGCAGGTCATGACCTGCGTTATCTTCATGCGTTAGGGCCTCAACAGTGCATGCATGTAGAATGGGCTCTTTCAGGCACACCCACGCTGCACTGCATGGAGCACATTCAAACGATTGCAATTTTGCTTCCAGGCTGGAATGTAACTGTAGGCCTGCCACATCGCAGGACCATTGATTTTTCCATTGATTCAGGGCTGCACAGACTGGCAGGCATGTTCTCCAAAGATCCTGCAGCCTGTAACCGTACCAGGGGGAAACACCCTGTTCAGATAAAACCCTCCATCTCTTTCAATGCTTTTATTAACTAGGTCACAGAATAGAAGATTCCTGTGGATGAAACAGTGGCTTTGCTATCTTGCACTCCACTCACACCAAACGTAACTTTTTTTATGTAAAGTTCCACGATTTTACTAGAACTTGATCCAGTGTGAATGGGGCAATAGGAAAATGTGGGGGAGTGGGGGAGAGAATACCTTCCGAAACTCGTCAAAGGAGATGGCGCTGTCCCCGTCCAGGTCGGCCTCCTGGATGGTGCGGTCAGCAATGCTCTCCAGCTGCTCCTCGGTCACCTGCATCTCCAGCATTGTGCGTAGCACCTGTCAATCACACCCACGCTGTACTATCCATTGGTTGATTATGTCACATTCATCCACTGCATTACCATAACTAATGGATGGATAGGGCCCCTCATAAAAATCTTCCCCATTCTGCAGATTTCTATTCTCATGATTATTCTTGGGCCACAGGCTGTCAGAGCCAGGGAGATTTCAGGAGGAGAGGTTCTCGAAGGGTGGCTGGAAGAGTGTGATGTTTATGACATATGCCTCCTCTCTCTAGCCAATCCAATAATATACTGTGTCTCATAATTTATTTATGAATCACCGGCCTGGATCACGGCCTCCAACCCATCTTCACTCAATTTATGTCACTGATTAGAAAATATTGCTTGCATTGATGATGTGGGAAGGTTTATCACTGCACTGGCCAGGCTTACAGAGGAGGTATATAAATCTAAAATGGGAGGCAAGCTTATGATATATGCTATATGCTTGGTTAATATAAAACGTGGGTGGTGCGTGTGCGTATGTACGTCCCTTGGTCCACTGTTACCATGGAATACAGCACAGATGCTTCTCTTTAGAGAATACCAAGCAAAAGCACTCAATGAGATAGCACTTAAAGACAAAGTGTTAAAAATGTACCGAAAACAGATTTGCCATGCTACACATACATGCCCCATGTCCTAAGATGCCATACTTTTTTAGTGGATTCTAAATGTGGTTTTAGCAACCATTTGTTCAGAGGCGATTTTGCAGATTGTTGGGGTCCTGGGCAGAAAATGCCATGGGGCCCTTCTGACTGAAATTCATTGCCATTTTGTTACCGTCATTCATGGCCCCCAGGGGCCCTTCATGTTTGGGGCCCCAAGCAGTTTTCTGCCTTGCCAGTCTCTAAAATGCACCTCAGCATTTTTTCCCACATCATGAATGACAAATCACAATCATTGAGGGTAAGGAGAAAATTTGGGGTTGTGTGTATAATTTTTGAGCGAAAAAGACAAAAAATATAGCAAATGACTTGCCCATGGAAACACCAAGGAACACAAGTAGAGAAAAATAGGTGATGAACTGAATAATAACATATACTAAACATTCAGTGGACTCTTTACAATATTGCAGTTACAAAAATAATTTCAGTAATCATATCAGAACCATCGCAGGGTGCTTACCTGTAGAAGCTCGGCCCGGGAGATTTTACCATCCTTATCTTGATCATAAAGCTGGAAGGCAACTGAGGAAGAAAATGAAAGACAGAATTAAAAAAAATCCAAAGAACTTATCTGCAAACAAATAATCATGGAATAAACTTCAGTAAAAAAAATGTAAGATATTTTTAATTTAAAGTTCAATCTTTGTTTTGTTTCCATAAATACGGAAACATGCAAAGGGAAAATCACTACCTTGACTAATTGAAGGGATAGTTCCTGTAATCATGTGAGGCATTAGTTAAGTGTTAGCTGAATCTACACAGTCACTGACATTTTGACTAGCAAATCAAATTTTCCACTTTGACTTCAATGAAGTCAATAATGTGTGTTTTTCCATATTCACAGATATGAAGTAGCTATCCTGCATATACATTTTATGAGACATATACTGAGGGTGTTAGCTTTCCTATTAGTTTTGGCAAACATATGTTACAAGGCCATGCTCTGCTTCCACTTTTGGCATAAGTTTTAATGAAAACCAGGAAGTGAAATTGGCTTGAGTGGGCGCTGAATCCCAGTGTGACTTATCTCCACCTGCTAAAATGTAACTCTCTGGGATTAATGTGAGAAAGCAAATAGTCTCTGAGAGACAATAAATCCTTGAGGTCCTTTGTTTTCTAGAACATCCCCTCATCTCCACTTACACCTGAGCTTGCTGGTCCGGCTGTTGATGGGCTCTGGTGTGTTCGGGTCCCTGGGTCGGTTCTTGTCCAATGGCCGGAAGTGAGCCAGAATCCTCACGAAGGAGTGGAAGTCCACGGCTTCCTGTCTATCAACAACATCACATCCTGAAAACACCTCAGACTCCGCCCAAACCATGATGCGTCATTCACCTGAGTCCAAGCCGGTGATGCTTTGCCATGCGCCTCGCTGAGCCTACCTCAGGTAGCACACCCACACTCAGCCCCCACCCACACTTTGCCATCCTCAGCTCTCTCACACCCACTCATTCCTAAAGCATTCATGAGCTCAAGGCCTTCATTACTTCACAGTGCAGCTTAGAAAAAAAAAGCACTTCACAAAACATTTTAACAGTGTGCAACTAGGCCTATTCAGGCTCTGAACTGGGTGGCCACAAGGCCTGTGACCAACAAAGTGTCACCAAGTTCAGACAACAGAAGACAGACCAAACCTCAACATTAAAACAAGGAACCTAAAATGACTGAAAATCTTACTTCCTTTCACATTTGCAACAGGATAGTACATTTGTGATGACAGGATAGATGACCAGGGACTGGAGCTCAAATGGACATAGGACTTTTTGATAAGGGGGCTTTCTTATGGCACTTAACAGCAACACTGCCCAAAACTTCCATTCCCCGTAGTTTTTTTTTATTCTGTATAATACTGATTAATTTTAAAGATTTTAAATATTTATTTTAAAGCAGCACTGCACATTTTAATGGCCCATGACGTTTACTATACCACGTGATCCACCTACCCTGGACTGAAGAATGCTCCAATTATACGATCTCCTATTGGGTTCATTGCCAGCTCCTTAATGGACCCAAAATCTTGTGGACTTGGGAAACATTGGAAAAATATGGGAGACCGTTATTTAGAGCTGATTATCAGCACATTACTAAATTACAGGAAATTTCATCAAATCTTTCTATTAATATGAAGAAATGTCGAGGCCAGGGTAAATGGTGTTTGTCATACCTAAGGTGTCCTTTCCGATCTTTGTCCAGAGCCTTGAAGCGATCGTACAAACGCACGATATGCGCAGGGGTAACTGCAAGAACAAACGACCCAGTGAACAACGTTTTCACATTACCCATGTTGATCCAAATTGTCAATGCTCAAACAACTGCTGTTAATCTGGCACATTCGTTGTTATTCTTCGTACAATGCTCCCTATTGGCTATTGGCTCTCGCAAGTCAATAACCTGTTTTTGTACAAATACTTTTTTTAACTATAATGTCAGACAATCCGTTTATCTTTTACTTTATTCTGAAATTAGTTGGCAGACTTGGGTACTAACAAGAAATTCTCCTCTATAGCTGCTCAGCACTATGGACAGTTAAGATCCCCGCATGTACACTCCAGCTTGTTTCAGTATCAGCTAGGCACTGGTACGTAAGCTATGCCGCTAGCCTGGAAAGTATTATAGCAGTGATTTTGACAGGGGTTATGCGAATGCGAATCAGCAGTGTTTCTTAAGAGACAAAATAAAGACAGCGCCAACAGTCCGCTAGGAAAGCATTCCAAATGCAAGGGTCCACGCTAAACTTAGTTTTTGGTCACACAATCTAGTTTGCTAGCACATAGCCGACAAAACAGCACATGAACCGTGGTTAAACATGAACAGCTGCTGAAGAAATCGATATCCCAAACGAGTCTTCCGCCGCATAACCAGATAGACGATGGTAACAGAAACATACAAGAAATTATTACAATACTACTGTCCATTTGCGCATTTGAAATGGGTTGTTTTTGACGCACGGTAACACACAAAAAATGAACTTACATCCCGTTTCTTGCATCAATTCATCCACGTTTGGTATTTTTGATAGGGTGGAGTTATTCGAGCCCATATTCAGCACCGACTGTGTCGTCTGATTTAAAAATGATAATTATGACTTCGTGACACTCACTTTTCAACAGCTTTTCTTTCCTCGAATTTGAAAATCACTCCCGTGTGGGCAAAAATAAACTTTGCAGTCCGCGATTACTGTCATTTGGAGTAGAAGTTCAGTCCTCCTCGATAGACATTGGTTCTGTCCAATCAGCGTTGAAATATCGTTGTCCGAAATGACCAATGGGAGTGTGTTACCGCAGGCAACTCCTGACTAGTGCCATTACTTCAACATATGACCTATTGGTTCAAAAAATGTATCTCGCGTCAAAGAAATACGAGTTTCATTTCTAATTCAGACGATGGAACTTGCAACCAGTTAAATTTTATTTTGATAAAACTGAATGCTCAGGTAATATTTTTTTGCTAATTTAATTACTTGTGGCTCTGTTTAACGAATTAACCCCATTTTTTTGCTGGGGTATCAATTAAGAACATCCATATGCGGTTATCACATATCATTTACCTATCCACTGGTTTGTGGTTAAGGTAGACGTAGCATGGTTGAAATAATGGATTTTTAAAAGTTAATGGAGGAAATACTGTCGCTAAATACTTTTCCGAGCATAACTGTGGTCTGAAGTGAATTTTTTTTTTCGTCATGACTTTATCAGTTGAATTGTTTCACCAGTCTACAACTGGTTGGCTATGCTACTTAGACGACATGCTTGCCTTAACGTTGAGAATTATGTCAAATGAACTCATTTTAGTCGTTAATAACAATGGTCTTGAATGAATAGAGTGTGCTTTAACATATTTGATGAGAGAAGAGAGGAATTTAACCAGTCACTTTCAAATTATTGCTTTGAAATGTGGGTCGCTTGTTCAGAACAATGTTAACAAGGAAAGATGGGATTAATCCAATCGATTTAATTCTGCGCGAGCTAGCACACATGCCCCCTCAGAGGAAGAGATACCAGAGAAGATTACATTCCCAGATAAGAACAATTAATCGTATTCCTGTGTAAACCCAAATAGGTGTCCGCATAAATATGTATCTTATATCAAACCAAAGCATTGTTCCTGGTCGATATTTTCAAATGCAAACTGATCCAAACCTTTAAGAATTTTATACAGAAAGAAACTACATCGAGGCCTAATTTACTGAAGCATTTAATACGTGGAAAACTCGTTTGGTGGCGCAAAAACACTAAGAGAGCATATTATTGTGTGAGGTATCTCGTTTGCTCCAATCACAAATCCTGTCAGTACAATTGAGACATGGATTGTATATGTTCAGGAGACTCGACTAGTGTCTTTGAATGAGGTATGATTGTAGGTGTTACGCAGGTCAGTTTGAATGTCTCTAGAATTGAGACGCTGCAGGGTTTTTCAAGCTCAGCAGTGTCTTGTGTGTGTCTAGAATAGTCCTCGACCCAAAGGACATCTAGCTAATGACAGGCAAGTAGTCAAAACTGGTCAATTGATGAGGTGAAAAGAGGCTGACATGGATCGAGCAGTGCAACAGACAGTCTGCAGTTATTCATCTGACAAAATGCAGTGTGTAAAATAATGCACAACTCGTCACAGCTTAACACAAATGCAGTATCGGAGCCACTGATTGAGGTCCACTTCTTTCAGGAAGTAGCAAGAACCTGTGGTTGCAGTAGGCAATGGAATGGAAACACTGGAGACTGAGGAATTGAACAATACATCTTCCGTTCTGATGAACCCTGATTACTGCTGCTTCATGGTGATTGGAGGCCCAGCACATGGAGAAAACGGCATGGGTCCATGGAAAAAACATACATCCATCATGTGGTGAGTCAGTGTAGTAAGCTGCTTGTGGTGTGATGGTGTGGTGTGCTTTTTCATGGCAGACATTGGGGCCCTTGATAAAAGTGCAGCAAACATTTGAATTCCACTAAATATCTGAATGCCATTAACAGTCAGGCATATCTCTTCAAAGCAGTATATCCATCTGTGAATGTTTTTGTTTATTTAGGGGGATAATGCCTTGTACCACAAGGCTAAAGAATGCTTCCACAGTCAATGAATGCAGGGTAATGCAGTTGCTTGCCCAGGTACCAGACCTTTGTCCAGTTTAATATCTGTGAAATGGGATGGAACAAGCGATTTGGGGTAGAGATCCTCTATCAGTCACCTCAACCGTGGGAAGCACCAGAGTCAGTATGGGTTAGTAACCCTGTGGAGCCATTTCAATACCATGTTGAGTCAATGCACTGACAAATTGACGTGTTTCTTACAGCAAAAGGGAGTACGATGAAATATTAGGGAGACATCTCTAATGTTTTGCATGCTCAGTGTATTGTCACTTACGAAAATGGAATCAGTTTTCACATATCAAAACCGAGACAAAAATAAAGTATGAAGGGAATATGTTTCTTGGATAGTTCCACTATCTTTTCTTTTTGTCTCCCTGCGATTTATCAACCAAGGAGTATTGTTGCTGTGTTATGTTTATATTCCACAAGATGGCGCCCTTTTCAAATGAAAATAATTTGTATCGTGACAAAAAGGAACAGGGCATTTACAATAAATACTTGGCAATGTCCCTCTGTTTATCTCAACATGTCTTTGCCCTCAATCAAGTTAAATAAATAAATGTAATATTTAAGGAGATATACCAAGACTTATGTGCTGTGAGGAAACTGATTCCATGAACATATAACTATTAAACATGTAAACTATGCAAAATAAGGTTTTTGAAAAGTGCAGTGGCATGTGCCATGATTGAATGTTTGTTGCCAAGATAGCTGTCAGGAAGTCCCTTGCAGAATACTGTACTTTTGTGCAAGATTTGGTTTCTATTGTCATACAACTGTAAAAAGATGATGTGTTCTATTACTGTATTTTGAGTCACAGAAGAAATTTTCTGGTCAGGGCCCAGATGCATTAACAACCTGGGGAATATGTTTAAGGAGTTTTCACAAACATAAACAAAGTGCGGTGTACTAGCAATTCTCTACCAGTCAGACACTCTCAGAGGATGCCGAGAAAATAAATAAACAGGAAAGGAAAAATAATCTGTGCTTCACAGCTAGACAAAGTTCCCAGTGTTAAGTGGACTCTGCTCAAACAGAGTAATGGAGTACTTGTGTGTGGTTTTATTCGATTTCCCAAGAACCTATTCCTGCCATGCTCAAAGCACTTCACATCAACAAGTCTGGAACTGCAACTCGCATAGCCTCAGGCGCCTGTGGACATTGGCAAACTGTCAGCTTAGCATTAGAGCGCGTCTAAGACACACGAACAGCGTAAGCCACGCTCCCGTCTCATTGCATCCTGCTCTCATTCAGTTCACATGAATCGCTCAGCGTTTGAAGCAAGGACTGCAGCATCATTCATGCATTTTATACAATCTCATACAAAGGAACTATCGTACCTCTTCGCATTGAGCAAACCGATCCAAAAGCTAATTCATTATACAATACCCTTGAGATCATGTACTTCTCAGTACGTTGGCATCCTGACATGGTACACTACCCGCACAGCAAAATCACATGAATACTCACATACCAGAGAGCCAGTGTCAGACAGCACCTGGGTATTGTGCTTACCTGCCTCACTGGATTACAATCAAATAGAAGGCATTAAATTTAAATTACATTAATAATAAATCTCTTGTAACCAGCATAATGCGCGGCAAGTATGTTTCATTTGGTTGCATGACCCTTTGTTTGTAAATTATGTCACTTTTCATGGTCGATAGAGTTAATCACATTGAAATTCTTACCCGCATCTTGAATAGATCTTTCAGCATGTTAAAGCTGAAGAGAACAAACCCTTATGAGCCTAGCAAAATAGTCCAGGCCATTTAGAAGGCTTGCATTTTTTTTCATAATTATTCATGCATTTACAAAATTTTCAAGTTAACATTTAGAGAAAATACTCAAAGATGTTTCTTCATTTTGATTTTACTAGTAAATATCCATAAAACAATTGTGATTAAATGAAGCAAGCGCATTTTTATGATGCAGATTTGTTTCCATAAAGTCAGTAGTGTGCTGGAAACTGTAAGACATCCTGTCTCTTCCTTTTCGCTATCCAGGTAAACCTCATGGATACAAAGTCTAGCATGAGTTGTATTGCCTCTTTAGATAGCGGAGGCTTAGGTGTCATGCTCTTTGCCAAAATACTATGAGACTATTATCCACATTGAAGGCACTTAATGTGTACAGTTTCTCTTAAATGTCTCAGTAAATGTGTTTATCATAACATGACATGATTCCTCACATATTTTTAACCTCACATGATTCCTCTCATATTTCAAATAGGCTAAAGAACACTGCACTGAATAGAGTCAAAGTACGATAAGATGTGGTTGTAGAAAATCTAAGCCTGAATCAGCCAGCTGTCTGCTTCTTTTATTTTTTCTTTTTGTTTGTGCTGTTGTTTCCAATAAGCCACACCTTTTAAAATCAGTCCCACAATGCCAAAAAATAACAATGATACTGTGATGCATGTGATGTCACAGCTTTGCAGTAGCGTTCCAATAAATTTAACTGTAACTCACTTTGAGACTTCTCAGTGAAGGAAACAGAACACGACTGTACAAGTCTCCTTCAAATACATGCATAATGAAGCCACAAATTGATTCAGTTTATGTCCTTTCTGTTGACATCTTACTGAAAAGAAAATTGCCCAGAATTCCTACTGTTGAATATGTACTCCAGCCTCGTATTTGCAGTAATTAGCACACATTTTTTATAGCCCTGTTTTGTCTCTAGTGCCATAACTGATGAAAACGAAAGTCCATCTAAGAGGCACTGAGCCAGTGGGGAAGAATGAAGTTTTCCTGCTGGTTTGAACTTTGACCTTTCTCTGCTATTGCTGATAAAAGAACTGTAAACACCAACTTCTGTCTGGGGAAAAAAAAAAATAAATTGCAAAGTTCAGACATCCCTCTGTCCTGTTTCACAGCTCTTTTAAAAAAAGATTAAGAGTATTTGCATACAGTGTAAAACTCCTCAGTCCCACTTCCAAAAAGGCAAAACAGAGAAACAAGGAAAATTAGAAACAAGGTTTTGGAGGAGAATGGAGTTTTATGGAATGGCATTTAACTGCACTGATAGTGGCTGAAGACCTGGTGGTAACTTTTTGTTGTGAGGCTGTTATGGCACACAAAGGTGATTTTAAAACTTGACAGAGCTGATTGGACATTATTTTGCTGTGATACTGGGTTATGTACCTGCATTTTATTTATATGGTTTATTTGCTTTGTGGACTGTCTGCTTAGTGCCTGTAAAAATGTGACAAAGGAAAAACAAAGTTGAGAAGAAAGGATAGGCACCTCTGTTTTTTTGGGCACTGTCCTTCCAGTCTGCTGGTGGCTCTCAACGCACCGGGCCCTCTGTCGCCAACTCCCGCACTGGGGGCGGGCGCCCGACTCACAAGGCGACACCCGAAATTCTAAAGTGTGCCGAGGCGCAAACTGGGTCAATTAACCTTAATTGGGACAGGAGGCTTTCCTCCTTTTCTCCCCCCTCTGTGCCACTTGAAGAGGGAGCGGGGGCTCAGGAAGGGGGCGCCCTGCTGTGCCAGGGCAGGCTGATAATGAAGGGAGAACGTTCCGGGCCACTGGAGTGCAGTGGAGAGCAGACGCGTTGTGACAGGCACAGGAAATCACAGTGAGCGAGAACAGCCGCTGCACCAGCCACGCCTCCTTATTATCCACCCCCCCAATATACACACACACACTCTCACACTTACACTCATACTCACTTCCAGCACCACTGCTTTTGATGCTCTACAAACAAACTCACCCAATGCCACACACATACACACACACACACATACACGCTCACACTCACACTCACTTCCAGCACCACTGCTTCTGGCGCCCAACAAACAAACTCACCCCATGCCACACACATACACACACCATTGTTTCCTGACACCGTACAAAAGAACTCCCCCACTATGCACACATACACAGACAAACACTTACACCACCAACAGGCCTGCTGCCTTATAAGTAAGCTCCTCCTACTCAAACATAATACACACACACACTTCCATGACCACCGCCCCCCGCAGACACAAACTATCCCTCTTCTCCTCTTGACTTCTGGACATCTCCTTCCATTCCCTGCATCCTCTTATGCTGCTCAACTGAGGGACTCACTGTGGATTGCAGGTCTCCATGGCTCTATTGTGAAGTGAGCCGCCTTCAGGCTTACCAAGTTGTGTTGAAAAACAGTTCAAATGTTTGGTGGAGTCTTGAAAGCAGCATTCGAATATATGGTACAGTGCTTTGATTTATCAAAGAGCTGAAAACAAAGTCACTGTTTGTGGATATCACTGCTGTGCCCATCTGTTTGTTTGAGGGGGTGGAGGGTGCCACAATTGATCAGAGGCTCATACACATCCCTCACCACGAAAGGCTGGATGTTCTGCAGAGAGGAAGTGTCCTCCAGCTTGTTAGCCCTGCACATTTGGCACTGTGGCCAGTGTTTGAAGGCATCATTAACAGGAGCCTAGGCAGAGTGAGCTCAGCGTGGGTTTGGCAGCGCGGGTTGGCGGCTCCTGGAACATTCGCACCTCATTGGAGCTTGGCCAGGCCTCTGGCCCTCCGCTCCCCTGCCCCGGCACCCACCAGGGCCTCTCCTGGCTGAGCTGCGCACGTGCCAGGCCGCGGCGCAGCTGCCAAAGCCACGGAACCGCCGCGCTGCCTGCCACCCATGGGTCACGCCAGAGAGCAGAACAGCAATGACCCACGATCGTGCCCCTGGGGAAGACTCGCATGGGGGTGTTTGGGCTTTGCGGTGCAGAGAGTACCTCCCCCAGCTCTCTGAGAGGAGACATGAGGGACTATTAGTGCATTTGTGCTGGAACACAAGGGGCGAGAGGTGTTGGGGGGCCAGGCGAGGGCTGGCAAGCCGGAGCCTAGGGTGGAAATGTCACTCCCCTCAGTCGAGGTCTCCCTTTAATCAAAATACACCCTGCAGCAACATCCATCTGTGAGAGCCTACTCACCCTCAGCCTCTCCTTAGTGGGGGGGAAAAGGAAATGGGGAGGAGCAGCAGAAAAGAAGGGGGCTGCAAAGCAGGTTGGGAAACGTCTCTCCTTTTACTCCTCCATCCTTTTCAAAGAACCCGGGCTAAGCCCGACCGGCAGTGGATGAAAAGAAAAGGGAGGGAAGAAAAAAGAAACAACAATAAGGAGCCCCCACCCCCCATCGCAGACGCATGGTGCAGATCGATACCCCTTTGCCGAAACAAGAGGAGGCGTCAGACAAGAATTTGGGAGACGTTGGAAGTGATGAGAAGGGAACACAGTCAGAGAGGTGGAACAATGTACCCAGGCTCCTTGCCTCGCTGACAGATGGCAGGGAGAAAGTTTCTTGGAGCACACCCAGCTCTTAATTACTCCTCTCTGAATGGAAGGGGGCGACTCATTAGCAGGGGAGCAGGCCAGCATAGGATCTCTGGGCCAGGGGCCGACAAGACTTCCACAGGACCCTAATTGCACAAATTGCTGGAACACCATCTCCACAGTCTCTTTGCACCACACGAGCACCTGCCCCAGGATGGGGGGGTGGTGGTGGGAGGGGGTCTCTTAGAACAGGCAGCAGGCCAGAGGAGAAGGCCCAGAGCCAGAGGAAAAATATGCCTCAATACATTACAGCGGGGGTATTCAAACCTGACCCTTTGGGTCAGCAGTGCCGCTGGTTTTGATTCCTCTCCTCTAATCAGAGACTTATTAAGACCTGGGCCACCAGGTGAGAGGAATCATCAGTCAGTTACAATCAATTGATTATTGGTCAAAAAAGGGAACCGGCAGTACTGTCGGCTTCAAGGGGCAGGTTTGAGTGTCCCTGTTGTAGAGAGTAATTGAGAGAGTTGTATATATGCAGGAGGTGACCACCGGTGTCTAAAGTCTGTATCAGTATGGGACTGGGGCATGAATATCAGCTGTACTGTGGGCTCAGAGTCTCATATTTAAATACTCCTGCATTACAGAACATTGGATGTTTTAAAACAGTGAAAGTTTCATATAAAATAGTTTCAAAACTGCTCTTATCTACTCCTCTCAAATTTCCACAGCAGTGCAATGTTTATGTTGGCAAATTGTCTGGAAGCTGCTCTTGGTACTTGCATGAGTAAGGATGTTCAAAGAAGATAATAAACAATATGGTATTCAAATATGACAGGGTTCCATGTAAAATTTAAAACTGTTCTTCACGGCCAAGAGAAAATGTTTGGCAGGTGTCATGCTCTTCTACAGGGTCATGAGAACTGCTTTTCCACAAAATTGCTTGACTTGGCTGCCCTTAGATTCATTCCCATGATGCCACTCTAGTAATTTCATAATACTTTTAGAAAACTTTAAAATAGTTTTATCCATTTATTTTAAAATGGATATTTTTGTAACTACCATTGTATATCATTCTCTGTTGGTAGTCTGTGTCATTCTAATAAAGTTTTTAAAACGCCTATGTACTGCCATACATTCTCTTAAATATATGGTTTATATTTTAGCACATACTAAAATTTAGCGGTATCCAAGGGACTTTTCTCTTCTGGCCATTCTGGAGGACAGCCACCTGGTGGCCAAATGTGAAAAACACAACCCGTCATCACAAGAACTGTGTGTCCTGATGAGACCATCTACTTTTGAAGGGTTATTTGGAAAGATTTGAAAAGATTTACCGTGTTTGCATATCATTACCCGACATCACTCCATCAAAAGTCCCACTTTTGTGACTTGGGGAAATTCCAGCAGTTTGCGCTTGTCAATAAAGCCGGTTTCTTTTTTGCGCACCATTCCTCTGCATGGTGATATCTATGATTTACAATAACTAATTGCAATGCATCCCCTCCCCCCATCCCCTCCTTCTCAATCCAAGGCTAGACAGCAACTTCCTGTTCAGTCGAGCCTTGTTTGCTGAGTTCCCGAGACCAAAGAGGAGATTCCGCTAGGCATTGCTATCTGATAATTGGTGAAATGCAAGCTGGGAAGGGGACTTTCAGTTGGCTCCTCTAACCCAGAGGAGCCAGTTGGGCACCTTGGGATTGCAAGTTTCCATCAACTTGGAAAACCCAATAAAGATGAAAAGGCTTCCTGAAAGGTTTATACATTGGATTCTTTAAAATGTTTTAAACAGTAGCCTAATGCTAACAAGTCCAACACTATATTTATTTTCAATAAATTACAAGCGAACAGGGTGATGACTGGAAACCAGACTTTTTTACAATTGTGTCACAAAGGCTAATGTTTTTAATGAGTGTTTTATAAAAGACCAAAGCTCACATCTGGTGAATGTCAGATCCCCTTCTTTGTTCTCTATGCCTCATTCTTAAGCAGATGATAGATTATTTTTTTTCTCTTATGTTTACTTTTTTTGAGAAACACAGCTAAAAAGCTGCCAAAGCAACAGCAATGAAATGCAAACATCTTGACAAACCTGTTTTAAACAGTTAAGCAGCTGTTTTCAGAAAAAGATTCCATTGAAAATAAAACTTCAGTAACCATGGATATCCATAAATGACATTCAGGTAGCAGATAAAATAATACCAATGCAAAAGAATATATATTTATTATCTAATAAACAGGTAGGCAACCCCTTGCATTTAAATACTGTTATGTAAATGTATAGTCTACAATGTCTAGTCTGATTTTGGACCATTCCTTAAGAAGGAAATCCTTCAATTCTTAGAGAGATTGAAGAGGTGGAAACCTACTCCAAACTGTATTTCAGAGCTCCCCATTTAGCTTCAATGATATTTAGATGATATGTGATATGTGAGGCCTGTATTCCAGAGCTCCCCATTAATCTTCAATGATATTTAGATCTGGTGATAGGTGAGGCCATACAAGTTTTTGGACAAGTTGTTGATGAAACCCCTCTTGAATCCATTTAGCATTGTGTATATGATGTCATCATCTTTTTGGTTGGTTACAACCTGTCTCCAGATGGAAACTTTTTCATAAATATCAACTTTATGAAGATCAAAAAGTATTTTTTTTTTTGCTGAAGATGGGTCATGGATACATAGATTCCATTCAGTGCTAATCTTTGAGGCTGCTGTTTTGTGGGTTTTTTTTACCAATTATTCTGATATCCATCTACCTGCACACCCAATGCACCCTGCATGGACAAAATAAGCATTAACATATTCTGCAATTTCATCACACATTTCCTAAGAAATAGAAATGCAGGGCCATATAAAAATTGTAACTGTGTTACATAAATAATAATTTTTAAATATTTTGGCGTTATTAAAATCTATGCTTGAAAACCTTGAATTATTTAGACCCTGTAAAAAACAGTGCTCTTGTGTAGTTGTGAAGTATATTTGTTGACATACTGGTGTGTCAAAGACATATCAATTCTTTAAGTCCCTGCACTGGAAAAGTAAAACTTGCACTTTCAACACTGCGTTATTGTTGGACCAAGTTGGAAATTGTCAAAGGAATTCTTCAAACCAAGATCCTTTATTTTGTCAACGTTTTCCAACCTCAAGCAATATTTATTCAGTTGTGAGTCAGCTTAATTCTTTATGCCACTTCGTTTACTTTCATTCTGAGCTATGCAGGAGTGGCTTCCTAAACTCTGTTTACCATAAGCTTCCCCACAAAAACCCGAGTGACAGGTCTGTATTAAAGACCTCTCAAACATATTCCAAAAGCCAGAGAACCGTACTGATGAGATACAGCAAGGCCATGACACACACCTGTCTCTCGGGTAGGGGTTTCCCAAACTGTGTTCTCAGCTACACGTATGTGTTCTGGTTTTCCCTTCATCTGATCTCTTGGTTCATTAAGGTTGTTGACAGCTGTAGTAACTTCCAGTATATCAGGCCAAACTCACAATAGCCATGACTGAATTTTGGGTTTGGCTCTTTAAACTTAAAATGCTCACTCAATGTAGTTTTGCAGTATGACCATTTTCTCTGGATGTGAACTTTTACATTTCAATGATCAGGTCTTTTTGGTTTCAGTATCTAGTTTCAGCTGAAAGCCTGTCAGGAAATCCATTTAAAAAATAACTTCTTTCAAATACAATCAGTTGCCATATCACTTTAAGAAAATGAAAGCATTAGTCATCTGATTAGCAATTTGAATCAAAGCTTTTATACGGATATTAAATACTTTGTGAAAATGAATAAAACACAATTAACAACTCACCATACTTTAATAATTGCAATCGTGGTTGAAACAAATGCATAAAGGAGGTACTTCACAGCCAAGTTTAAAGAACGCCCTGCTCATGGCCTGCTCATTATTGTGATTCAGGAAGATATGTTTCTCCAATATTAGTTATAATTTCTCAAGATGACAATTCAGCAAACTGAGTAAAATACATTACGCAAACAAGCAAGTGCTGGCACTTTCAGGAGTCACCTACTTTACATAGCCTTAATAAGGACTGTTTTCACACTTATGAATGTTGGGTAATTTACAGTCTTTCCTGTTGTACTGTGCAGGAGCTGTTGCATGTGAACAAACTTTGGTGGTTGCCCAATATTGTGACCGAACCTGTTTTTTATGTTCTGAGATAAATAACCAGTTGCATCACAGATGGGAGATTTTACCACAGAAAATATAAAACTTTCTCAGATGGTACAGAAATCCAAATATGGAAATGTTTCCTCAGTTAGCTTTGCTGCTTAGTTTAAGCTCAAATAATTGGAAAACAAAGGCACAAACACAAAAAACAAACACCCTACCAAACCCCTCCTTCCTCCACCTGCAACCTTTTCACATCCAAATTACAAAATTGCATACTTTATGTGTATAGTTGCTTCAGTGCCACTTGATTAAGTATCTGCTTATGATTAAATCATACAGATTGAATTGTTATTGTATTGTTTTTACTTTATTATGCTTTTATTTTAATTCAGTTTATAATTTGGCTTACTTCATAGGTTACCCCAATATTTGCACTTTTCCTCACATTTTAGGTAGCTCTCTACAAGAGTGTTTGCTGAATGCATGTAATGTAATGTAAATAACATACTAGTCCATTAGCCTCATAAGGAATCCTAGCCAGCCTACTAATGTACTCACTAGCAGATCTGGGTCAGACACTTCATCTGAAATAGTCTCTGCAGACACTAAATTCTTGCCAGCAACTGTCAACAGCTTTGTTCACCAACTGTCGAAACAAAATGCTTTCAGTTTGATTGTATATATTGGTTCTGGTTGTATGGTTTGGGTCTTAGATAATTCTCAAGAGTGTGCCAGAGTATTTTCAGACTCAACTGGCATCTGAAGTACAATTTAAGTGAAAGAGATTCTGAATAGCAACTATTGACAGCTCTTTGCTAATCATCATAGGGAAACTGTGTTTGGACAATATGGACTTATGAATGAAAAATTAACAAACCCTTTAGTGCTATAGACTGGTTCTGCAGTACAAAATGGTTCTATGCAGGACCTGTTTTGTTTTTTCAAAATATGTGTTTTACCCATATACTCAATCAAGAACCCTTTTATGCATATGACATTTTAAGTGGTTTTAGCAAAAAAAAAAAAATCACAGCTTCTGAGATATTTGCTTGAATCATTTTTGAATACATCAAAAAACATGAGAAAGCTGTTTGAAGTATTTCCCTGATGTTCTGTGCTGAAGTTATTGCTGGGCAAGTTTTCACAGGGGAAATGCTGCCACCATTAGCACTTCCCCATTGACATTATGCATAATGAGGCTAATTTGGAAACCCCCTTCAACCCCTTCCTCTTTTTTGGCTTGCATACCACTGTCCATTGTGTGTGTGTGTGTGTGTGTGTGTGTGTGTGTGTGTGTGATTGCACTCTTTGTTTTGTTAAAAATATCAAAAAACCTATTTTTCTTGGAAAAAACACCCCAACACACAGACATTGGAAGCTGCTGAAATGGGGTATCAACTGGCTATCATCTGTGCTAATGTGCACTTATGTTCAGTTCTGGGAAACCAAAGCAATGAGTTGCCAGGATTGCAACAACAAATACACATGCACTGAAAAGCAGCGCATTGCTACAACGCTCTACAACAATGGCCAGCTGTTAGCCATTAGCGTTACTCATTGACTACAACTCAAATGTCCTGGGTGCTTAAGTAAACTGTTTGGGTTTTTTATTCCAGGCCTCTGATTTGGTTCTGGAATTTTGACCTATAAAAGGTAAGACTGCAGGATTACCTCAGATGAAAAAAAGGAGACGATCAGAGCAGTCTGTTTGTGTGGGGTTCTAAATAAAACTGTTTACTGGATGCTTTCATGCTATTAAACAAGTCAGTTATTCTACCTTACCAAGCAAAAAGATGATACTGAGAACAATACCTTCAAAGTTAAAATGAGCCATTACACCCAGGGAGATTTTATGTGAGTATTTAATTATGAAAGAATTTGTAATGATGGAGAACATTGAGTTGTGGTGTGCATGATGTGTAAGAAATATATTCTTTTTTTTTTGGTTTGTTTTAAGATTTGTTTTCAAGGACTATTTAAATTATGCTCAAGCTTCAAGTTCTGATTAAATGACCTGAGGATTTTTGTACCAGAAAACAATAATCAGTATCCGATAACAGCAATTCAGGTGATCCTGTAATAACACAAACCCAGCTGTCTTGTGTCTCTACTCTGGCCATTGAACACGTGGACTTCTGGGGTTATGCAGTGTGGTGAAATGGATGAAAGCCAAGCAGTGAATGAGATTAAGGGCCAGTCTACAGGGATTTCTTGGTGTTCAGCCTGGATTTGGAAACATTTTAGGAGATGTTGTCAAATGTCAGCATGCACATGCACACACATACTCTTTTTTTTGTGGGTCACATGTACTTGTGTACATATAAATCACTCTTTCCTTACCGGGAATAAGGAAAAGTGAAGGAGTTGATATTAGTGTGTGAGGAAACTGGCCATCTCTCATAATGCACCCTAAAACCTACACTGTTACCTTTGTGTTTTATTTAATCTGTTTTTTTTTCCAAATATTTTTGAATGCAATTAATTATCAAGCCGCTCAATAATGGAGATAAAGGAGGCCATGAGAGACTCAAAGAAATGCTGGGCTTGTGTAGACAGGAGCTATGCTGTTTGGTGTGTGGAAGCCCAGTGCTTTATACAGAAAACCCATTAGCATACACATGTTGGGGTCTTAGGACCTGGGTAGTAACAATATCCAATAATTACATACACCATGACATGTCTGTTATTACTTGCATATACAATCAACTTATGTCTGGAATGGTAACATTTCTTCATGCATCAAGTCCAAAAACTCATCATGTCACACAGAAATCAGCAAATGGGCATTGACTGCTTGTTATATCCAGAGGACTCTAAGGATAACGTATGCTAACGTTACTAGTGAGTCATTTATTTGATTAAGTCAAGTGCTGCGATCATGGAGAGTGTATGGGAAGGTGCATGAAACACTCTTAATGACACACAGTATTGGTCTGAACAAATACAGCCCCTCTGCTTAAGGCAGGCTTAGGTGTGGAATGGGTCTCTCTTATTAAATATTTAAATGCATAAATGTACATGTTTTTTTCATAATTTAGACTCTGACCTTTTGTGTTAACTTTTTTTTGGCATGGATAAACTTGATTTATAATATTTAAAATGTATGCTTTATAACATTGGGAGAAGCCTGTTCAAATGTGAAAGTGATTTGTAAATGAGGCCCAACGAGTCCAGAGAAATACCTGAGAGGCAGATGCTGAATCCACACCATGGCTTTGGTTTAGCATAACAATACCATGCCTAAACAAATTTATAGTCTCTCTGCTTTTCAGCTTCCTTCCTGATTCTGGCAGACATCCAACCACAGTTCTGCACAGGCCTTAGGCATAGCCCGAACTCAAACCTGCAACCACTGTTCCGTGCACTCGCCAAACCCTTCCTTTCACTGGGAACATCTTTCAAGAACATCTGCACGATTTTCCAGTGAATGAAAAAGAATAAAGGAATACCTATGTCTGAATCAAATAAACTATTTGCAAAAAGTTAAATAATAGAAACACTCTGGTCACTCATTAAGATGTTTCCTGTGGATTAGGGATTCCCAGTTATTCTTCTCAGTTGTTATTCTAAAAAAGTCCAAAATGTGTCTTCCAGACAGGACTATGGGGCAACTAAAAAACAATGGGAGTGAAAGTAAAAGCAGCTCACCTATGATACTTCAACGGTAGATAAGATCAGGCACCATGGGGGAGGGTGGCGGATGGCTGGAAGGTTTACTGGAAAGCTTTTGAGCAGAAAGAATGCCGAACAGAAGGCAAAACTGGCAGACGCACAAGAGACTTTGTGCACACGTGGCGGGACCTTATTATCTGGGTGTCAGCAAGTAACCAATTTCATTTTTTTTTTCTGTGTTCATTTTTAGAATGAGGTGTATTGTTACAAAATATATTTGCTTAACTACCTGTGGCAATTTTTTACAGGCTGAAGTTTTAACATGTACATTCAGTGATTTATATAGCTGATCCTTTACAAGAGTAATTAAGGTAAAGACCTGTGCTCCAGGTAACAGCAAGGTTAATATAATTCAGTCTCATGACCAGCAGATCCAAAGTCCAGTGTCCTAACTGCATTACTACATGTGACGTGCAACGATTCAGAAGTCTTTGCCGCCTAATTTTACCAAAAAATTTCGACTTTTCGTCAGAATTTACATAAGTAAAGGCACAGCCGTCTTGATGAAAACCAGGCTTGTGGGTGGAAAGGCTGAAATCCCGGAATGGCAAACATGGAGAATGTTAACACAACAGATGTATTCCACTTCCCACTCTTTTTTTTTTTAATTCATGAGTCATGAGTACCTTTTGCTGTCACTGCTCATCCAGACTGTGAGTGCCTACCATTTGTTGGCCTTGTGCCTTGTTAGTGAGAACATCTTGATCGCATCTTGGGTATTGAAGACACCATCAGATTTCCCTGTAATTTTGACTGACTTAAGGCTCAAGCAACCAGAAAAAAATCGTGCACAGGTCAATACAGAGGAAAACTGTGTGACTGTGGATCTTTTAGTGGCCGTGTGGTTTTCTTTATTGGTGACATCCAAAGGAAAATTATGTCGTCATAGCCTCACAATGTCTATGTAAATGTTGTGACAGCATTGCATTTACTGCAGGACACATCTTGGCATTCTTGTGTGTCCTTCCTCATGAAATAAATCTAAATATGATTTGATCTCATTAACTCAGGGGAGGGGGGTTGTATACCAGGAAACATGCTGTATAACAAAATCGAGACTCATCCCCTGGCCGTAACTGAAATCTGAGAGCAAAACCAAATTTCATTCATTTTTACCCTTTATTTGACCTTCAGGTGGACATTTTCTGCCAATTAAAGTGCCTAATAAATAGTTCTAGTATTACCAGGTCAGGCTATTGGGCTGGCAGGCGTGAGCCACTGGGTTCGGCAGTTGGGCAGGGTTCTGTCCGTTGGGCAGGGTATACTCCATACTTGAACGGCACAGACATTTCTCCCCATTGGTCAATGTCTGCCAATTGGGTTTTTTTTTTGATAAAGTGACTACTACTTGATGCAGCCATGCGAAATATTGACATCCTAGCATAAGCATCCTTTGTTTATTCTACACTGAACCCAGGGGGGTACCATATACATTTTCAAATCTAGCAGATCAAACCTACAGAATATTAATTTTCAAAAATATCCACTGTTTACAAATTAGTGCTATTTTATTAATCAAGAAGTTATGTATGAAACCAAAGAATCTAATGCGGTGTTTGGATAAATTTTGGCACTGGTAACAAAATCAATATGCAAGAGTATGTTTTGTAACTTTCAGACTTATAATGTCCCTGTGTAAGATAGTTTGTTATGACAGCTATTTCCGACTGTACAGTATGTATGAAATCAATGATAGTAATATCTGAAGTATGTCCACTTTTACCAATGTCACCAATCCAACTGATCTTGGACAACCAAAGACTCTTTCCATTGCTATCTAGCATGTATTGACCAGTTAAACCAGCTGAGTGCTCTGTTAACTCCTGAACTGCTTTTTGGACCAGGAATTGAAGGAATAGAGGAACCTGGCATGGAATGCTATATGCACTTTTTTCAGCTTGTGTACATTTTACTCCTTGTTTTAACTGGTCTCTTGAGGTATAAACAATGCAAAAATTCGGCTACATGCTTGAAGCATGTCCAGAGAGGCTGACTACAACCCCATTAAATTTCATTACCTTTATCCGCAAAATGCTTGACTCGGTCCAATGGCAGCCAGATGTCTGTCATTGGGCCAGAAACACAGCACCACTTCAGAACACCTTGAGACTTTTAAGCTATGGTCTGTTTGCTTCCACAGAACTTGAAGGAATCTGTTGCCCCCTATGTAGTTAATACAAGGAATTATATTGATAAGTATTCAATGGTAACCATTGGTGGAAAAGTACCCAAAATTTCTACACTCTACTACATACCATATTTAAAAAAATAATTTGAGTGAAAGTAAAAAAAGAAATCCCTCAAAGACCACTTGAGTAAACATTTAAAATGATCTGATGGCTTTTGTACTGTAAGTTGTAACACGTGCACAATTTACAGTGCAGTACAGGTGTATCACCATGTAATGCTTCACCATGATGCTGATTATCCATGCACAATTTTATGGATGATGCACAATTTTAGTTAATCATTTATGAACATGGAGTTGCAGCTGATTAAAACCACAGGAAAACAATATCTAGGTGAAAAGTCCACATATAGTCTAATAATTAATTGTCTTGCATAGTGCTGATACATGGGAAGTAGTCTTTCTGAGCATTCCATAGAGGTGAGACAAGAATCGCTTTAATTCGGCTGTTTCCAGGATGCTCCCTCCCACAGATAAACTGTTTACTCTGAACTGTGGAGATGGAGTCATAATCTCTGCTTAGTTGTACGTTGTGTAGTCAAAAAATGTTTGAAGCCACAGTCTGCTGTCGCATCATTCACAGAAATAGCAGCATGTGGAATCACCTCGATCCGTATCAAGTGTGGGAAACTATAAAAATGCAGTTTCGTCAGACTTGAAATGAAGAAAATATGTATAAACATTGGACAGAGTTCACGAACAGTAGATTTGAAGATCTGACACCAATGTTAGTCTGATAGCAGTTGGGGACTTAAAAAGATTTCCCAAGCTGATGTGTGGTGACTCTGAAAAAAACAGCTGTTCTCCTTCTCCTAAATGTTTTCACTGATAGCAGGCCATCCTTCAGAGAATGGCTGGCTGCATATTCAGGAACCTTCTGCACTGATCCAGGAGTGTCATAGTCTGCTCAGGAGATCTCTTTTCAATGCCGGCAACATATAGGTCAAAAGGGCTCAGCACTCTCGACCTCCCAAAGCTCTATGCTTGTATGTGAGGGGGTTTCTGCTGCCCCAAAATAGCTGATCCAGGGTCTCTCATCAGAACAGGCTCATCATTCCAGTAACCATTACAAGATTATTAAAACAATCTGGAGTCGACAACTGAGAAGCTGAATCAGCCACCATATGTTTAGATTCCCAAAGAACACAGTCCTGTCTGCATAGGCCACATGCATCTCATGAAGCAACGCTAACAGGGAACTCACTGGGTAGACAAGCACCAGCAGCCATGTTCTTAAATGATCTCGATTAAAATTAATCTTCCAAGGCCAAATATTCTCTGCATAAGGATCCTTATCCAATGTGTTTCAGAGGGTAAAGCAGCTCCCTTAAATAACAAACAGACAAATGCTAAAGGATTAATGATACAAAAGAAGGAGTGAAGGAATAATTTGCATATGCGGATGGACAAAACCACCTTCATGATCTAATTTTTTTTTTGCATTTATTAAGGTTTTTTATTGGCTGCAACATTAGACCCCCCCTCACAGAATCTCAGAGAAGTATTCCTGAATTTCACAACAGGACTGCTGCAGTTCCTCAGAACAGAGCTGCGCAATGATCCACGTTTGAGGTCAGAAACGAAAGGTTTTGCATGACGTACCCCAGGTCAGTCCTGTAGTCTATAGAGAAAACATTCTCCCATATGAAATACAGGGAATATCCCCCGAATCATTATCTTGTCAGCCACTAAGGTAACACAGAGGGCTTCTAGTGAAAGGATTCACTCTGTGTTGACTTCAGAATTAAAATGATACACAGTGCTTTGCAGTACATTGTATGTCCACCTAAATGTTCAGCAAAATATTTTTTAAAGTAATCTTTAATGATATCACTGCATATTGGGCTTGTATTGAGCAAACAGACTTGTATGGCCACAGGCAGCTGATTGTAGATGGCACAAGGACCTGATTGAACACTGCTGACACTGTTCACCTTTATACCACACTTTTGGCTGGATAAATACAGTAGGATGGATATTTGTGCTTGGCAGAATGGACAGATTGCACTGGCACATGACTTGAGCAAGAGGATCCTCTGCATGTCTGCACTTGAGGAGCATGTATTACAGCATGATAACATATTCCCAGACTTCCTCATGGATATAAACAAGGTTTAGAGGTGAACTGAATGTTTTATATATATTTTTTAAATTTTGCTTTTACCAGAATCGGGTAATTTATGTTTTTTCAACGCTTTAGGTAAATCAACTTTATGATATATCAGGGCATTATCAACTAGTGATAAAAAAATTTTCCACACAGCAAACAGAAAAGCTGTTCCAGCAGTCCATTTCAGTTGATAGCAGTTTTGTACCTTTTGATTTATAGGAAGCTATATGGTATGAAGTGCTTGGAATGCAATAAAACACAAGGGTCATTTTTCTATGTCAACGATACAAGTATTTTTTCTTATCATGCACTTTATTAATAAACGTTACAGCAAGGTAAATATTCGTGATAAAGACTTGTGTCCCTGCAATTTCAGCAGTGTGAATTCGGATGCCAAGTCCTGATCTCCTTCACTGTGGCGTTTGGAGCATGTGCAGTGTTCATATTGTTCCCCAGTTCTGTCCTGGTCCTCCTTAGATGTATCAAGTGAACTGTGGGATGAATATTATTTTAAACAATAAAATAACACTATGTATATATATACAACATTTATTAAAGTGAAGAATTAAGCCTTGTATGGTGCCCTGCTCCTTATTAAAGAGACAGAACCATTCTAGCTCCAGTAGGTGTCCTCAGGTAAGGCTGCAGCTAATCATTTAAAAACTGGACATAGGGAGTAGGGGTCTTGCTTTCCAAAAGCTTTGCTGTGTTAGGTCTGACAACCAAATGAAGGGCCTGCCTGTTGGGAAACATATTAAAATAGCATGGAGAAATGCCTGGAGGGTATCCTGCTAAGCGTGCAGGAAGCAGGTGCCATCTTCATTTGGCACAATAATTAGTCCTCAGTCAAGTGTGTTTGTTTTTGTAAGATTTAGAGTCGTGGATTCCCAGCAAACACAAAATTAACAACAGAACAGAAGAGGTTGGGCTTCTGTGCATATGGAGAAAATGTCTAATTGTAAAATGTGAAAAAATCAAAGGAAAAATTCTAATGTACCTCTACCATGCCTTTTAGAAATTATGGGTAAGTGCTTTTTTCCAAATGCCCTACATTATTGTATTAAATCTACAAAAATTAATTAGGTTTCAGAGTCTTGGAAGGTATTGAAAGTGTCAGTTCCTCCTCAGCAGCTCCAAAATGGGAATTCAGGTAATTTTGTAAAGGTACAGCTGAAAGTATCCTTCATTTCCCATTAATCAGATAGAGGATTTTCCTCCGAAGACCGGTGTGCTTTTGTGTCTTCTCTACTTTCCTTTCTTAATGACAGACATTTGGTGTAAGAAGCCAGTCTATATTTGTCTTCAAAACCAATTTTTGATTTTTTTTTCTTTCTGTATCTTTTATATTCCTTCATATCTAACACTCACACCCATATCACTGCCCACACTGTTGATACTGAACACGATTTTTGCTGCGTATCAAATCATTCACGATGGACAGAGAGATTGCGCACCATGATGGAAAACTTTGCTTTGAGTCTGTGAGAACTGGGAGTGCTGCTGTCCTATCTGTATAATTTGTCATAATTGTCCATTATAAAAACTAAACTGATACCAACTTTGCTGTTCCCACAATTTATGAAATATGGTTCATTTTGGTTCTGTTACTTATTGCAACCTCTAGACAACAGCAACAACAAAAACAAAGTAATTTATGGGAATTCATGAAAATGTTTGGAAGACCACTTCAGGATGATGGGATAAGGTGTGTTTGCTCATTATGGGAGAGTACCTTTTAATCTGAAAAATGAAATCAGTATAATTTACATCAAGGGCATTAGAAGTCTCGCAAATCACACTGCATGTGGGAAAAACCAGACACTGCTGTTGACAAGACTTAATCCCCCCTGGTGTCCTATCATGAGAAACTACACTGCTAATGACATAACTGCTGACTTTTTGAGACATACCACATTATATCCAGTGACATGCTATCAAACAGTAATGAATTCTGAAGGGAATTTCAAAGGACATTTTCTTTTTTTTAACCTATCAACTTGTAGCACATTATGTAGCACATTTAGCTGTTTCCTGTTCTCCTTCTTGAGTAACCCAGTATAAACATGTTATGCAAACATGTTATACAATATAAACAATCTTGAGAGAGCCAGTAGTGTTTAAGCTGGCTCTTTGCTTGAAGGCAAAGGGCTGTATGGTAGACAAATGGTAACAAAGTACACAAATCACCATCAGGGGTGAAGCTTTGGGGCACTTGGAACAGGAGGAAAAGCAGCACGAAGCCCATAAGCCTACACATAGGTCCCCAGTGATCAATTATCAGGAGCTGATTTAGGGACTGCCTGGAGACCCTCAGGCTAAATGGGAACAGCTCCAGGAGCAGGTGACTGGTGGGTGCTTACACCAGCTGGATCAGGAAGACATGGTCCCTAGTTGGCATATCCTTTGCCTGTGTGTCTAGACCAGTAACTATGGCCATGGTGGTGGGGCATGCAGCACAGACAACAGGATGCGAACTATCTCCGTGAGGAAACGAGTCAACAGGAAGACATTGCTTCCTCCAGGCGACCCCCAGTGTTGAGGTTCCTGGCTTTTTTTAGGCCCCCATGCATTTGGGTGACAGAAAAACTCAAGAATAATCTCAAAGAAAAAAAACCCCTTCCCTCTTTTTTTTTCCTCCCCTAAGCATTTTTCCCTCATCATGGCCTGAACCGAAAGTGAGGCCAGCGTCAGAGTCAACAGAATGCTTTTTCCTTCCTTTCTCAAGACCTACTTGTTGTTTCAGAGAAGATTGAAACAACAACAATGACAAAAATTCCCTTCACTGTGCCTTCCTTTTGTGGTTCTTATTTGTGTTTGGCATTTTTAAAATGGCCAAGTCTCTCTACTGTTTGAGCAAAGGCATTTCCCCTTCCTACCAAAGTAAAAACAAGACAGAATGAGTGTGGAACCCACCTCACTGCCATTAAACCGTACATCTGCAAACCCTTCCTCACTGCTTTAGCTTATTTGACTTTGCTGGAAAAAGGCTAAATTGGTCATGGTGGTGTTGCTGCAGGCATGCAAAGCGCCTGCTGAAGGCAGTAACTGCAATGAATCTGCAAAACCATCACACTGTTTCTGTTATTGAGTTATCAAATTCCTGGTTTCCATCAGGATACATACTTTAGTTGATTCTGTGTTACTTGATTTATTGTGTGCATAATTGTATTTGGATTAGCTTGTTTCCTAATTGTGCTCTAGGGCTGTAACTGTATGTCAATGTGTGTGATGCTAAATGTCATATTTTCTTAGCACCAAATTATTCACTTGCTGAATCTTATGTTTTCACATTTCTAAACTCTGGGACTATTTTTCCTTCCTCTGGTATACTGTTGTACTTTGACCCTGATTTATGTGCCTGTTTTTTGCAGTGTAAGTAGCTCTGGATAAGAGCCCCTTTATAAATGCCTATAGTGTAACGTATTTTCATGACAGAGTTGAGCTATAGTTTCGTTTTGCTGCCTCCAGAGAAAGGGCTTCCAAATACCTCACTACAAAGGACTGTGATAAAAAGGTTTTACCTCAGCACAGTCCTTTACCTTGGAAAAAAAAGTTTGCTTAAAGTTTAGACAACCTTCTACCTCTAACGTTATATGATGAACAGCTACAATAGTCAAGAGCAATTGATTCAGACTTTTTATAGAATCAAGAAACCAGCAAGAGTTCATAGTGTTACTTTTACACTTTAAGTATTTACTTCAAGTAATTAAACAGGTAGAATCAGTCTTTCTAAAATGTAATGTAGCTGGCATGTGATAGGCATCTGGCTTGCTAGCTAACAGCAATTTCATAATGCCTATGACTAAAGAAGCACAGCTACTACATCAAATAAAAAACCCAGAAGGAACAAAGAAAGCAAAACAAAAATAGCAAAAAGAACAGATGGAAAATAGAAATCCCAATTTCTCAGTATAACATTTTTTGCATGTTTTGCTGAAACGTTTAAAAAGTAGGAGAGGCATTCAGATCCACAATCCAATGCAATAAATGCACAAAAATCTAGTTTTGTTTTCTCAATATTCTTAATGCATATCACAAATTGTTTGGTATTCACTGAATCCAACCAAAGTAAAGAAATATCAACAAGAAAGTATTCAAATTCACACATCCAGTACAATACTTTCACTAGATAAACATAATTAGAGATATGCAGACCATTTGAGCAAGTGCATATTATGAAACTGCATAAGGGAGATTAACATGGAAACAAATTCAAGCATGATTGTACTTTTCTGGATATGAAACAACAAACGTAAACTTGTTTCTTGTAAATTTAACTGCATGACAAAATGCTGAAGAATCAAAAATCACTGTCCTTCGCAGAGCAGAGGATAGCTTGGACCACAAAAGACCTATAGTGGACAATAAATTGCAAGTAAGCAAGGTAAGTTGTCTGAATATGCAACTTTGTCATTTGCTTTATGTAGGTGTTTTGTCATGTTTTTGTTTATTTTAGTTGCTCCGCTCCCTTTTCACCTGCTTCAATAGTAAGAGCAGCCACCAAACTAGCAGCAGAAACAACCACTATCACTACATTAGCCTGACAACCACTAAACACCCAACCACTATCACTACATTAGCCTGACAACCACTAAACACCCAACCACTATCACTACATTAGCCTGACAACAACTAAACACCCAAATCAGCTATAACAATAGATCTCAACCTGGATTAAGGACTTATTGTGTAAAGCCCATTTTTTCAATTACGGACTCAGTAATATCAACACAATTTTAATGCAGTTTTTTTCGGTGACCTGTCATCTCATGATAAATGCATTTGACATTGTTCTCAGTCCAGTCATTGTAAGCATGTGAACAGACATTACAGGAAGTACACAAGGGAAGCCCATTAGAAGACTGCAAATCTCTCAAAACAGCTTTATTATCATGATCAAGACCTGCACACTCTTAGTGGTGCCATGGCTATATTCCAGCTTGCTCCCCACACAGGAATTTAAGATTTGTGTAGAATATGTTCCTTCCATTGAACACTATTCTGGCAGACACTTATCAGACAGCTTCAGCACACTAAGAAAATCGTATATTACAGAACATGTATCATGGGCTAAAGAAGTAAACGTAGTGCAGTCTGACACAGGGGACTTCCTGCTTTAGATATGAGATCCCTCCTGTAATTACTCTCTCTCCCTGTGTATCTTTTGTTTGTGTTGTGAAAGTCAGTGTGAGGTTAGATGGAAGGTGACATGCTAGACAACCTGCCGAACTTCTTTGTGTTCTTAGAAACATTCAGACCTCAAAGACCCTTGGCTCAGCCCAAAACAAAACCCCAAAGAGCATCCTGTTTGCCTTCTGGGCAATGAAGGAGGGACACAAACAGGTCACTTAGATCACTCTATCACTTTGTGCTAACGTTGCTCACATGGTGGAATAGATGAACCAATCACAAGGGAGCGTAGGTGGGGATTTTGCCATGAGCTGGCAACTTGGCTTCTGGCCTTCAGACACAGGGGTAGTGGTTTTGCTGCGGTGTGTTGTTCTTTATTTGTTGACTAAGGTACATGACCTCAGTTCCTTGAATGAAAACTGCATAAGAGGAGAGGAAGCAGTGAATGCTGTTTACTGAACAGTTTATCAGGGTATTGATGCACGCATACATCGTTACATCAAGCATACCTACATCGGATAGATGGAGTCATTCACAGTTCTCCTCACTTTAACCTCACACTTCACAGGTGGCACAGGTTGCTGCATTGTTGAAGTGTGAATGATAGACTCCTTGTTCTCAGGCTTAGCTACCCTATGTTAAGACTCTGTGCCCACATACGATTAGATAAGATTGAGTCTGCCTTTTTGATAAGACAGGGTTTCAGATAGCACGTTAGCACAAAGTAAGCTGGAATCCTGTCTCTCATAGACTCCTAAGACTTGAGCCAGGGGTGCCTGCTGCATTTGATGTCATGATACCCACAAAACGTGGTAATGTTAATGAAATTGGTGGAATTTGTTGAGAAGACGTTGAGAATATTACAGTTCTACTGTAATATTTTGAGCATTAGAAATTTTACAATGCAGCTCAGTTTCATAAATGAATAATTAAAGATTAAGGTTAAAAACAAATGACCAAAACAAAAATCCTCAGATCCTAATGGTAAACATAGTGCGTACTGGCAAACAAGTGCAGGCACTGCTGGATTGAACTTACTTTGCTTTTTTCATGTTCTTTCTCCAACTCTGGCCCCTGTTTATCGGCCCCACTCCTGTGAGTTGTTTTCCAATATGTATCCTGTTTTCCTTGTGAGCACAGAAGCCTGAACCGTGCAGGAAACTGCTGGATCGGAGGGGTCTGCAGAGCTGTTTGTTTCTCCTGGTATTCAGTCACACTTGGAGGAATGGCACAGAGCCAAAACAGCAGCCCGTTACCTTCATTCAGGGGCCATGGAATCTTCCTTTTTTGTGTTCACTAATGAACCTTGTCAAGGGCCTACACATGCATGGACTTGCTAATCTTAACTGTGAGATACAAGGTATTTGCCAAGCAAGGAAAAAAATCCTCATGCGGATGACTAACTAATTTACTAACATAAATGAAATAATGCTTAGTAACACAAACTGTTGTGACAGTCTTGACAGTGATCAGTGATTCAAGTGTTTGAATGTTCACATAAAATGTTGTAACAAATCACACAAAGAATAATATTGATAGGATGACAATCATTTTTTCCTGGTGTGCTTGATGGAGAAAAATATGATAAAAATGTAAATTCATCAACATGTCATTCAATATAAAAATGCAAGTAGGTTTAAATGAACATGGTTCAATCAGCTGATGGTCTTGAATACAAGAATTTTGTAGAAAAAGCTAATGTACACTTCAAACTATACAGTGTGTATACTTCACACATTCATTGAAAGTGACCTATTCTACTGCATTTCAGGTTTCATTTTGAGAATTTCCCTTGCAAAGTGCTTTGAATAAACAAGATATTTTAATTTAAATTGCAATCTCTGCACCCATTGTGAAATTG
Source organism: Albula goreensis (assembly GCA_022829145.1). Lineage (NCBI taxonomy): Eukaryota > Metazoa > Chordata > Actinopteri > Albuliformes > Albulidae > Albula > Albula goreensis. The sequence goes on from CM040751.1 coordinate 7,049,534, forward strand.
CGTGGAATTTTATCTGATATCCCAAGGAATTTTTTTTTGCTAACAGAAAAAACAGAGACATCCGGTGCACTCAGAGCCCATGCAATACCAGCTAAATGGGGGTAGGGGGGCAATGAAGTTACAGGAAGTGAAAAAAATTCCCAGCTGCCTCTAAGGGGTCCCATCAGGCCCGCCTGAGGGACCATAGTAAGGCTAGTGTGTTTGACAGAAGGGTATGCGCTCATGCCAAGAGCTTAATTTCTAGGTGATACCATGCTCGATAGTTAGCTATGACTTGGCTACATCAGTCCCTGACAAATGCCCTTCCCTTTTCCTGTTTACGGCCCAAGGGATTGTGTGCATGGGCGAACTGCGGGGAAGTCAGATGCATGTGGAAATTTGCCAAGTGCAAGTCTCATTTTACAGGCGTACAACTTATCATTCCCATTTACACTCAGAAACAGGTCATAAGAGTATGATATCTCTGGAGCCATGTTGATTTTCCCACCACTTTTTCATCTACTCAAAGTTAGGCTGACCAAAAACAAATTGGTTATGCTTTAGTAATATTTTAGATGAAAAAAACATATTTTGACATAGACTGATAACCTCTGTTCATTTTAGGGCATCTGTTCCAATGACCAAAACAATTCAATCAGGAAATCTAGATTCTAAGAAAAGCATGTTCCTCTAAGATTTTTATGATCTAAAGAGAAACTGCTCTCTGTGAATGTGTAGCCAACAGCACAAGCCTAGGGCACAGTCACAGAGGTAGCATAGTAGTGATCTGCAGGAATTTCACACCTTGGCAGGTCTCCAATGACAGCCAGAACAGTGATCAGCCTTGAAATCTGCACTCTATGGTAAGTCTTTTTTGCTGGGCTTATTGGCATTTTAGACAACTGTCATTGCTTAAGTGCTAATATTTACATCTGACAGCTTTTGCCAACAGACAAAATGTGAAAAAGTACTCAGAATAATGTACTGCACAGCTGAGTAAAATGGTGTGTTCACAAGTTTGATTCAGAGGTGGGATATGATGCTTGTCAATCATAAAACTGCCTTTCCAAGGAGAGAAGTTATAATGTACAATCTTTTTGCCAGTTATACTTACATTAGTTGTTAGCGCAAACAAATTAGCCTGCAACATAGGTATGTTAAAATATTAACCAGCTATAGCTTTATATATAAGTATGGTTTGTTCACTCATATCAACCATATAATTCTCAATAACAATAAACCTTAAAAGGTTACTAGCTAACTAGTAAGTATCACATTAACACATAATTATGGTCATCGGTCAAATGAGTTATGTAGAGCAAGAAAAACCCATTAAAAGAAACAAAAAACCAGTCCATTTTTAATGCTTTAATGGGAAATGCTTCATTCATTAACTTAAATTGTTCTATCTGATTTCTATGGCCACACCCTTTCCTTTTGTGATTGGCTGAATTTCACATTGAGGCTTAAAAGGTGGGCTGAAAGTAAGATTGAGTTGAACTCTTTTTTTTTTTTTTTTTTTTGTTTGAAGCCCACGCTTCCACACAAACAACACAAAACAAGGTCAACGCAATGGCACACTTCAAGAACAATGACTTCTTCACAAGCAACGCTAGCCTGAAACATAAGCTGAACCATAAGGCTTGTCACCATGTCATAGCCTACAGGATCATATTAATGACCAGGCCTCTGTTAGTTGTGGGATGAAAATCATTCCTGTTTTGTGCGCATTTTAGTCACATAAACACAACTTATTCAAGTCAGGTTAAGCAACTCAGTCAGATGAAGTTTAAAAACTCTCACATAAAGGAATTGTGTCACCAGAATTCCATAAGTGCCAGTTTACATTTGTAATTTTATGTCTCAAATAACTTTCAGCGTTTATGCAATCTTGGTATTGAGTGCTGAGTTGATTGTATTACAGAGCTGAAAACTCAGACGTTTGCTGGGCCAGTTTCGTAAATCCTTGGCTTAGTATGTATCATCTGCCTAAATGTGTAAACTTTGTAAGCAAAACCATGGGTGACTCAGCTTGGATTCTTGAGAAAACCACAAGAACATCACCAATAAACATAAATCTCAGAATGTGTGTAGTTTCCAAGAAGCCATGAGGAAGCCTTAGATTAAACAGAATCATTAAACACATACATTTTGCCTGATTCAGACACATATGAAAGAAATAACTATGGATTAAAAAATAAATCAAAATTGTAGCACATCATACAAATTTCACTCAAAAAAAGTCAGCTGGAGTGAAAAAGAAGAATGTAATATGTTTGTAAGGTGATTCATTTTATAACGAATACCATAAAATTTTAAAATAAATGTCAATGACTAAAAGTGACCTTTAGGCAATGGGAACTGTATTTCCAAGTTTAACGCCTCTTGTCTTATGTGAACATTTCAAGGAAACTTATGCTATTTTCATTCATTTGATTCACCAACTTATGTAATTATTCTGACTTAAATTTAACCCTTTTTTAATCTGAAAAGTCATCCTTATAGTCATAAAAGTTTTGAGTTGCATCATAGTCATCATTGACCACAATTTTTAAAAAGTGTATTATTACTTTTGGTCTATAAAACTAACACTTGTGGTTATGCTGCCTGGAAACTCAGAAAAGCATTGATTGACAACATGGACTTCCTAAAGCTAAAAAGATGCAGTACAATACAAAGCATTTATGACTTCCCAGTGCAAACCAGTCAGGATTTTGTATCAGAATTGTCTCAATATTCATTTCGACATGTGAGAAGTCCAGTGTAAATGAACATTATCCCTGATGCTTCTCATGATTCTTCCATTTTGTTTTGAGTAAGATTTTACTTTGCCTAAGCCCCCCTCTCTGCCCCTGCACCGCCTAACCCCCCCCCCAAACCCCCGTTTTCACTGAGGGTCCGCGACCCAGAGAGGATAAATTGTTTCCTCTGACTCCTGACGACAGTTGGCAGCTTAGCGCCCCGGCAAGAGGGTCATGGGTCAAAGAGCTCCCAGTCATCACCAGCCTGACGAATCGCAGTGCAGACCAAAGGGTCAGCAGCTGTCGGACCCTTATAGGAATGTCACGCAGGAGATGGTCTGATTTGAAGACCCTGCCTCTGACAGAGGTGGGCCAGGCCTGAGCGTTCCTGTTGTTTAATCCTTATGGGTGCAAGCTGAGACAAATTTAACGGACCCTCCATTCAAACTGTGCCCCCCAGTGAAGCAGAAGGAAGCATTACCTCTTCAGAAACTCAGAAGCTATACAAAATATAATATGGGAGAGCAAAAACAACACAACTGTGTAACTGTGTATATACTCACATGTCTACACATTAAAAACATGCAGTGCAGTATTTGATACAGTATTTATGAAGCTCCACATTTTATTTTACATTATAATATAATATATTATATCTGATGACACACATGTTTATGCACGCTTTCTTTGTTCAGGCTCTCCTCCTTGTCTGAGCCATTATAAGGCGACCCTGCATCAACAGTTGTAAGGGAAGTGGGGATTGAGCGTGGGAGTAGAATTGCCCATAGATAGATGAAACAAGTGTGTTTGTGTCTGTCTGGATTGGCATGGCCTGGCCCCTGGGGATGATGTCATCAGTGTGTACTAAACATGGTGGGAGGAAGCGAGTCGGGAAGAGGCAGGGGTTAGAGGGGTGGGAGGGTGGGGGTAAGCAGGGGAACGTGGCACAGGAGGTGAGAGCACTGCACACAGTAATGGCTTCAGCAGAGAGAGGGGAACGTTCCACTCCCCGTAACATTAGCCGTCCAGTTCACCTGAGCCCTAAAACAGAGGATTAGCTGTGTAAAATGAGTCTGAGGGAAAACAGTGGGGGGTGGTGTGTTTACGACACTGGCACTGATTTGGCCTCTTGTCTTTGGGGGTGGGTTGATGATTGTGTGCCTGGGCTTGTGTGTGTGTGAAGAGACTTAAGTTGGGTGGTCACTGATGAACCCATTCAGTCTATACTCCAAGCACAGATATGACTTCACAGCCCTATCACCAGCTGAGGCCATTAGTGATGGAAGAGAAAGGCCTCATGAAACACACAAGGGTTGTCTTTAATTGTTGTACATAGAACAGCATGACAACTTGATCTACCCTTAGAGCCATGTGGGAAATATAAGAAGTAGTTTGCCTGTTGATTTCACATAACAATAATGTTACTTTCAGCACAGACAAAGTCTTGTTGCATGATCTGTCATGAAAACAATGAGTAAGAGTTGCTGTAGCAAGCTGTTATATCTGCATACCTTAGTTGGCTAGCTATCTATCTATACATAACCAGGCAGGCACAAGGCACTGGCAGGCCAATGAGATGAGAGTGGCAGAGACGATAAGAACATAAGAACATATTATGACAAGAACAGGCCATTCGGCCCAACTAAGCCTGCCATTACAATTTAAAGAGTATCCGAAACTGCATCAAGTCTGGACTTGAACACAGCAAGGGTCTCTGCCTCAACTACATGACCTGGCAACCTATTCCATGTATTGATAACTCTTTGTGTAAAATAATATTTCCTTATATCAGTGCAGAGCTTACTCTTAACTAGTTTCCATTTATGTCCCCTTGTCCTACAGACTGAACTCACCTTAAAAAATGTATTGTAGTTAACCTTGTTGAGTCCTTTTATAAATTTAAAAACCTCTATTAAATCACCCCTCAGTCTCCTCCTGCTGAATCTAAATAGGTTAAGTAACTTTAGTCTTTCCACGTAGCTTTTATATTTCATGCCAGGAACTAATTTAGTTGCCCTCCTTTGTACTTTTTCAAGAGCCTCAATATCTCTCTTATAGTTCGGTGCCCAGAACTGCACACAGTATTCCAAGTGTGGTCTAACTTAAGCATTGTATAATTTTGATATAACCTCCTTAGATTTATAATCAATACTTTTGGCTATATATCCCAGCATCCTGTTGACCTTTTTACTGCTGGAATAATTCCAAATTGTCCCTAATGATGGATTCCAGCAATTTACATGGTACAAGTTAAGCTGACAGGCCTATACTTTCTTGGATCAGTCCGGTCTCCTTTCTTGTAGATAGGTACTACACTGCCTTGCTTCCAGTCATCTGGTATTTCTCCAGTTTTAAGAGATTGCTTAAAAATATCTGTCAGAGGTTTGTAGACCTCTTACACCAGGTCCCTGAGAACTCTTTGATATATTCCATCGGGGCCTGCTGCCTTATTTGTTTTAACTTTTTGAAGGTTATCTAGTACTTCTGCATCATTTAAATCTATTTCCTCCATAAGACTGAGAATTGAATGCACCTGAAGGCATATGAGAAAACACTTCACTAGTGAAACTCTCAACAAAGTAGCTGTTTAGGTTATCAGCAATAGCTTTGTTATCATAAACCATAACTCCATTGTTGTTTTTTAAACCTCTCGTCCTTAACTATCCTTTTTCAACCGTACTATTGAAAAAAGCATTTAGGGTTGCTCTTTGCATCTAGTTTGCAATCTGCCTTTCCAAACGCCTTTTAGCTTCCCTTATTTCTTTCTTAACTTGAGTTCATTTTTGTTTTAGACTATCATGTAACGACTTATTCATCCTCTGCGGATGCTTCTTTTTCAACTCCCCTTTTCGCACTTGTGGAATGAATTTACACTGTACATCCTGTATAATCATTTTAAATATGTTCCACATTTCTTTCACAGTTCTCCCATGTAGAAGACTAAAACTAATTTGCTCATCAGGGCATTATCATGGGTTACACTATGATCGAGTCATTAGTTACACACAGTAACTCCATGCCGATGTCAAAGCTTTGCTCTCCCATGTGTTGAGGAAACCGTTCTGAGAGCAGCAGGAGATACTGGATCTGTGAATGGTACCAGCTGAGAACAGTTCCAGAACAGGATCCAGCCCACTTCACACCCTCCACCCCTGGCTGCCCACAGGAGGTCCAGCTTGCCAGCCTGACGATTTGGGTCAGGGCAGGTTCAGTGCACTGCTCCCCCACTCCTGCATAAAATGGTTGGAAGCTGTAGAGCCAGCGTCTTTCCATCCATTAACAATGGCCTGGACAGGAAATCCTCCTCTGGCCAGCTACGTTATCCCCCTTGGCAGGCAGTTTGCACAACCTGCACCTTTGTGTGTCTTTTTCAAACATTTATTTGCCTTAGAGGATTTCTGGGAACTCCCACCATCAGTCTGAAACTCCCCCTCTCCTTCCATCTTCCGCCTCTTCAGTCTCACCTCTCCCTACCCATCGCTCATTCTCTCTCTCTCTCTTGCTGTATTTTCAACCATTATATAGACTATAATGTGTATTAAGTTCTGCATGTGTTTTTAAGAGAATGTTTCTAATACATACTAGAAATATAGTCCATATTGGAAATTTTGATTTTCAAAAAGTAATAATTGGCTAAAAAATACATACATATAGTATTTTAAAATATTATACCTTTAATATTTTAATAAAAAACATAGCCATGCATTTTTGGATGATATATTTTGCCATATGTTGGTTGTTTAATCGGAGACCTGAAATGATTGTTAAGGAAAATGAGCAACATGGTTGATTGAGCTGGTTCCCATGCATTACAGCCCATTAGACTTTCTCCATGTAGATGACTACCCGAACAGCTGCATTAAATGCTGCTATTAAGCCTCATTTAGGGGCCTTTTGTATTTTATAGAGGGGAATCCTGCCTTTGAAGTGGCTGTTCTTTCCTCTTTTGCTGTCTATAAAAAGGGTGATGGCCTGGGAGAGGGCTGGGGGTAAAATGGGGGTGCTTTATTCAGTCTCCCTTTGATGTGATGGTAAAGGTAATTTACCTCAGCTCCACTTCCCAAACCTCTATTGCTTCCAGCCAGACACACCCTAGAAAAGTAGTGGTGGTTGTTGCTGGCACACTTCCTTGCGCCTCTTCCCAGATGTCACACTCTGCCGCCGGGCACACTCCTCACTCTAGTGTCTTCATTTTGGAGGAGGCCTGGGGCACTTTGCTTTTATACGGAGCTGGTCTCCCTTTTCTGCTTCCTTTCCCCAAGGCTGTTATGCAGCACATGGGTGGTAGGTGCTGGGGTGGGAGCCAGCACCTCTGAGCAGCGGGGGCAGGAGTAAGGATCAGACAGGGGATGTTCCTGGTTCACCTCCACCAGATAAATACAGTGAACCCCAAAAACCATGCAAAAGTCTCCAGGGCCACATCGCTGACAACAAACTTCATTTTTACATTTCTTGTGCCAGGACCAAACTCATTGGGCTAAAATATATCACTTTTCAAATTGAGTTGTGTGGCAAGTAACACAAATCATGTGCAAAAAAATCAACACAAACAACAAATGCATTTGTCTATTGAGTGCATTTTATCATGGTAGAACATGCTCCAGCAAAGGATGTCACTCATTGAGCCATTCCACCAAATAAATTATTTTCTCAAGAATGGCTTACCCTCCACTTCTTCAGAAAGCATGGTCCTGTCAGTTCACTTTTTACTGGAAAACACTTGATTGTTGTTATTATCTCTTGCCTTTTGTAATCATTTTTAAACAATTGTGAATCCCCTCAGCACTATATCTGCATTAGATCAGTCCCATACTTTAGACATTTTCCAGAAAGACTGGAGATCTGGACACAATACAAAAAGCTGATGTTATATTCTAGGCACTTCCTGATAAGATGCACTTGATACGGTTCATGAAAAAGGTCAGTGTGCTGACATTGTCAGTCCAGAGTTCCTTTTCCTTTTGAATACTGTACCATAATGACAGGGTAAAAGGGGCTGAACTGAGCTGACTCATCCCCTCTTTCTGTAAAAACACACGTCAAGAGAACTGCTGGCAAACGGTATGTTCGGAGGGCTTGGGGTTTTCTCCTGGAAATGAAGAAATGTTCAGGTCATTACACTCAGTGATAAGGTGATCACATGTAAAAGTAAGGGGAACAAAGGGTAGATTTGACTGTGCTTTTCTGAGGAAGCCAATTGTTTTTTCTCCATACTTTCTAGTATTTGTGTTCTCCTCAATAAATCATTTACTAGGAACAGTTGCCAGTGAAGCTTCCTACATGCAAATGGTACAGATCGTACAGAAATGAGGAAGCTTGAAATTTCAGATCCAGTTTTTATGGGTGACGTTTGCATGAGAAATCAAAGGCAGGAGCCAGACCGCATGTCTTTTCTGGCGCGGGACCCTCACCCTCCTCATTGGTTAGTGGTGTCTTGCACACAGAAAAGCCAGGCACACTTTCACACCAGCCTGATAAAACTGAGTGGCACATACTCCCCAACATCCCCCCCCACGGAACAACATGCCGCGGGAATGCAGATGCAGCCCTCCACTCACACATCAGGCCTTTGAAGTTCAGAGAAGAGTCCCTGTGAATTCTGGGAGCTTCCCACACACCTCTCTCAGGACGGACCTAGGGAGCTGGAAATCCACATGCCAAAGGCTAGTTTAGGTTAGCGAAATTTGTCAGAAAAAAAAAATCTGACATTAAATATTTGCTAGATACATCTATTGAAAAGAAACATCCTATTCAAAAGCAAACAGGAGGTTTTAAATTACAGCATTTTTGGGCAAATGAAGAAGATTTAAAGAATCATAGACAAACTTCTCGATTCAATAAATGCAATTCAGTGAAAGCACATTCAAGTCACTTTAAGGGCAGAGCTATTCTTTTTAATATGAAAATAACACATTCCAGACATGTTTTCCTGTCTCAAGTAGAATCTAACATACTCAAATAAAGTTATGTTGTAATGAAAAGTCTGTTTAGAATGAATTATGCATTTGAGACTAAAGTGCATTTGATTAAATGTAGCCCAAAGAGACAAAGGATACTGTGGAACTAAGAAACAAATTATAAGCTTCCAAATTTTGACAAGGCAACTGATATTAAATATGCTGTATCATCTTAACCTATCACTAAAATGTTGGTGAAATAAATACAACCTACTGCCAACTCACACTGAAGCTGACCGAAGTTCACCAGCTGGCAGAGGCCTTTATCAGTGACGTTGTTGTGATTAACCTTCAATGACTTCATTGTTGCCTTAGGCCCAGAAATCACACACTGCCTCTGAAACCCTTTTCAACAAAAACTGCTTTTGAGTGGTATTTTTGACTGTTGACTTTGATCTTAAATATACCCAACAGAAATGTTGCTGTCATTTTCTCTTGTAGTTAAAACTTCATTGCCCTTAAGAATGGAAGTATTCACATAATACAACAGTCAAGATTGTGACTCAAGCACAAATACACACAGTCACATGTGCACCTGGCCCAATCCTCATTGGCCACTTCCACCATGTCATGGTTTTGAAAGAGGCAAGCACACCAGAAGTTACATCAAAATTGAGAAAGTACAAAGAAAAGAGCTACAAAATCTGCCTAAATGCTTCCAACTTAAAATGGGCTCACTCTGATGTTTAATCTCTTGATGAAAGTCCAATGTAGGGAAATATGAGCTAGATTTACAAAAGCGATGTTGGGTAACTTCAATTCAAGAATTTACCCAGCATTTGAAATGGCCCCATCCCCAGGTGTGAGTGGGACCTATCCCTCCCACTCCAGGCCTATAGTTTCCCTGTTGCATATTTATTTACCACAAACAGTGTTGTAGCATGTTATCACATCCAAGACTTTTGTCTGCCAGGATCAAGACAACAGCTTGGACTTGTCTGTGGTCCAAGGCAGTTGGCCAAACAAAATACGCTCCAGATTCATTCTGTCTGCCTCTGGCTGTGTGCTGTGATCACTGAGATGCTGCTTTTCCCGTTTGGTGCTTATCTCACTCTTTTTCAGCGTAGGAGGCATTGGAAGCCATCATCAATAATATTTATGAGATGAGGCTTTCAACAACAGTCAGTATAACTAGTTTTAACCCGTCAAAGTACCATGGGTTGTGCACGTTTGTCTTTATCTAATGTAACGTTTTTGTGTGTATCAAGTATGTGTTTAGCATAGTTAAAGCTATGTCTAGATAGTCTAGCTATGCTTTTGTTATAGTGTGTTTTTATATGTATCGTGAAGTATGTTGTATGCCGATGTGCCACAAAGGGAATGTATACAGGCAAAAAAGTTATTTAAGCTGATTCATATGCAGATTGTTTGCTTTCCTTCTCCTGCAGCTTGCTGGTACCATAGGGCAGTTCTAGCACTCTCAGCTGACTGAGCCGACACAAGTTACAGAAAGTAACAGAAAAGTCTCAACTATGCACAACTATTCTTAACTAGTCGTGTGGTTTTCCAAAAAAAGGAAGGGTTTGTAACTTTGCTCATTGCAGAACTTGCCAAAGTCATGAGCCACACGGTGGTATGATGGTTTGGGAACTGGGCTTATAACTTAAAGGTTCTGGGTTTGTAGCCTTAGCTGGGCACTGTCATTGATCCCTTGAGCCAGCTCCTGGTCCAATTTGCTTCAGTAAATTTTCAGCTTTATAAATAGACATTGTGTGTGTTGGCTACATATATTTGGGGAATTTGGGAACTTCTTAATTCATCCCACAATTGTCATTCTGAAAGGAATGTTTCAAAAGAATTTAGTGGAGGGGGGGAAGGGGGGAGGAGGGGGGGTTCAGAGGGCAGAAGGCATGTGAGCTAGTCCACTCCAGCCCCTCACTGTCCCCTCCCCCAACCCTCCTCCTAGCTCCTAGCTCCAGAACAGCTGAAAGCCATCTCAAATTAAGCCAGGTCTTGTACAGGAACTGACCTCTCACCCAGGCGTGTGGAGTGTTTGGGGTGGCCCTTCCACGCTCCACAATAGGAAGGGAAAGGGGAAGAGTACAAGGCAGCTCAGAGAGAGGCCTGTTTGAACAGTTGTCCAGGCAGTAATGTCTTTTCCAACACCCCAAAGCTCATGCTTTTGAACATTAGATAGGCTGATTTTGTGTAGGTCCCCGATGAGGACGACGCCCGCTGCCTTTTCTCTGAAGCCTCTGGAGATTGTTCTGGATTCTCTTCCCACAGAGTCAAAGGATTGGGCACAACCGACAAGTTTGCAGTAATGATCAGACAATATCCAGAGGCAGATTTTATGGACAGGCAAGACAGGATACTGCTTGCGGCTCCAAGCATTAAAGTGGCCCCCAGGAACAGTGAACAAGAGTAACAAAATGGCAAAGAGTGTCAGTCAGAGGGGCCTCATGGCATTTTCTGCCTAGGGCTCCAACAGTCTACAGAATTCTCTCTGACAATATCATAAAAACAATATAAGTTCCTGCACCTAAGCTAGCAAATGACTTGTTTTCACTTGGACTCAGTTCATTTAAATCTCTTACAAAGATGTGGTTGTATGATTATAATGGCAGCACATTTGCCATTGCATTTTATAAAAAGGAGCAATATCATACAGTACCAGTCAAAAGTAATACAAATCAAATATTGCAGTAACCAAGAGAGGTGTTCAACAAGTCAAAATTATCTTACATTTTAGACTCAATTTTAGACTCTTCAAAATAGCCCCCTTTTGCTTTGATGACAGCGTTGCAGACTCCTGGCATTCTTTCAACCAGCTTCCAGAGGCAGACACCTGGAATGCATCTCCAACAGTCCTGAAGGAGTTCCCACAAGTTCTGGGCACAAGTTGGCCGCCTTAATCTTACTCTTCAGGCAAACTCATCCCAAACCAGCTCTGTAGGGTTCAGGTTGGGAGATTGTGGGGGCCAGGTCATCTGTCGCAGCACTCCATGTTTTTCCTTGTTTACAAGATAATTGTAACACAACTTTGAAGTGTGCTTAGGGTCATTATCTTGTTAAAAAAGAAATGATGGCCCTACTAGGCACTGACCAGATGGGATTACATGTCGCTGAAAAATGCTGTGGTCATGCTAGGTCAGTGTGCTTTCAATTATTTATTAATTTCCAACATCATCACCAGCAAAACACCCTCACACCATTACGCCCCCATGCTTCGCAGTGGGCACCACACATGCTAGCATCAAATGTTCACCTTCTCTGCATCTCACAAAAACACACAAGAGTTGGAGCCAAAAACTTCTAATTTGGACATGCCTGACCAAAGAACAGATTTCCATTGTTCTGGTGTCCACTGGCTGTGATCTTTGCCCAAACATTTTTCCAATCTTTCTTCTTGTTTACATCCCTCAGAAGAGGTTTCTTCACAGCAATGTGTGCCCAAACTTTTGACTGGTACTGTACATGAACATGGAAATCATCTAGTTAACGTTGTTAACATCTGCAGCTAAATTCAAGTAAACTGACGTTGCCTGTTTAAACAAATATGCAATTCAATCAAAATTGACTTTATTCTCTTTAAAGGCACATACTAGTCTATTTTAAATATGTAGTTGGTATGGTAAAGTAAATGCATGGTTTGCAGTTGATTGAATATCACAGTTGGTGTTAAATTATGGGATTTGGGAAAATGATTGGCTACCTTCTGTGTCCTACAGCTATCTTAAACTACAAGATGAGCTAAAAGTCATTTGCTTGCAGGTGCAATACGTATGCACTGAGACAAGGATTACTCTTCATACGCCAGTGCTCCAGCACTTACAAAGAGTATCCTGTCAGTATTGCAACATTGCCTGTTGGAAATGGATTTCCACACATTGTACCTAATGAAGACCAGAGGAAACAAAGTGAGAACAAATGATTCATGAACACAGATTTCACAATACAAAAAAGGTAACAAAAAAAAAGGACCCTCAGCATGACTAAAACGGTCAAAAACAATTTCAGTCACCCACTCTGTCTCTCAGTGCTGAGAAGGACAATTTAGAGATGACAGGGGAATTCTGGACCTGAAGACTTCACATATCCAACGGTCTGCAAGGTATTCTTAAATAATGGCATCCTGGACATGAATAATGAAACTCTGTGATGAGTTCACGTCGCGCCGTCCCACAGCAGTCCGGCCCTCCTGGGAAAAAGCATTCTGCCCCCTTGAGCTGATCTTTATCGTCCCCGGCGCGAGCGAAACCAGTTTCCTTCCTCTTCCTTCATTCCCACACTTTGGGGCCCATTGTGTGAGAAACCTGTTCATGGTGGCACAGTAAGCGAGGAAGGCTTTGTATCACTAACACTCCAAGCGCGGTCAGGTTCCTCTTTTCTGCGGGAAACCCAACTGCTGTGACGGAGCGGTCAACCGCAGTGTGAGGGAAGGCCAGTGCTGGGCACAGTCAACGGTGGGAATAAATCCCATCTCTCCTGCCAAGGTCTGAATGTAAACCTGAGTCACTGCTGTTTGCTCTAGCACCATGATCAACCCCACACAGTCCAACAGCAGGTATGGGGAAGCATGCACACTGGACTGGAAACCAAAAGAGCACAGCCGGAAGAACAGAAACCGCACTGATATCCCACAACCTTCTCCTTTACGTTGTTGATACTTCATACAATGAATGTGTTGAGCACCTGTGTGGATAACCCAGAAATTCCTTCAGTTCTCCCCCAAAACACCAAATACAAACAAGAAAAAATCCATTTTTGAAGCATCTGACTGATATTGTATTCTTGGCCAGTTATCTGTTAACCTCAGGTGTTTGTCATTTTGGTGAGAAAAGGACAGGGTATTTCAGGTTTTTTCTTTCTGGTGATGGAGAAGAAGGTGTATGATTTTAAGGTAAAGGGAATTGAGTGTTTCCTTTCTTCTCTTCTTCTGTTTGGACACAAGCATCTCCTGTTTAAGAGGTCTACATTGAAACTCCTCAGTGCTTTGAATCATGGGTTCCTGATGCGGGAAAATTTTAAACCGCACAAGCAAATTTGTCATGCGGATGCTAACAGAAACTTGGAAATTTTCAAAAACATTGAGACCAACAAACTTGCTTGAACTTTCTGACCGGTACCATAATCTTTTCAAGCTACTTTTTCATCTCCATAGTCCATTATTTCTTAATTCAGGAGTCACTTGTTGGATGGACTAACATTTTTTATTACATATGATAACACTTAGTAACAAGGATGCTTGGCAACTCACTGACTAATGTCTTAATTGGTGTTATAATTATACATACCTCTATAACACCTTTCTAGCACTTAGCAAACTGTTACTAAACATAAAAGTTTGATTTAATAAACTGCAAAAATTAATAAGCTCTCCAATCCCCCTCCTGCTCACAAACACTCAGTACACTCTGCCATCAAAAGCATGCATAACCATTGCAAAAATCCATCTAGTTAGGATTTCCCAACATGGTGCGGCCATTTGGTCATGTTACAATTCTGACTCAAACATTTTTCATGAGACACATCTTTTTGATTAAAAACCAATTTAGAAGCAGTCCAAAGTGCCCACAGTGTAATGAGTCAATTTAATCACTCATACATGGGGACCTTTAAACTTCAACTTTTGTTGTCTGCTTAGTTAGTAGGTAGTTTTCAGATCAGATGTTCCTTTCTCAGAAAATAAATTTACATAAATATAATTGAAATGCATTCATTTATTGGCATGAAATGTATTACCAAGATAATTTCTAAATGTGTGAAATATGTATAAATAATGAATGGGTCAGCTGATATCCATCCAAAAGTACGACCATGTCAGGCCTTGGCCCAGTCTTGAGGGTTGGATCATTCTGGGGGCACCCCCTGGGACCTACGGGCACAGAACAAGCATTAACAAAGAGGGAATCTCTCACACTTGAGCAGCCCCCCTCCCCCTGCTCCCGCCCCATCCCAAACCAGGGCCAGACTTGACTACGAGAGAGAGGTCCTGAGAGGGAGCGGAGATGAGCATGGCTGTCTGGTTCAATGGGGGGACAGGTGTGGAAGAGGTCTGGTAGAGCAATCTGCGCTAATGCCCATGGACACGCCAGCTCCCCTGCTCAGCTTTCCCACGCCTGCAGAGGTCAGCTGGGGGAGGGCCTGGCGGATGTAGTGCTTCTGGTTGCAGGTTAGGTTTAGCCCCCTCATCTGAGGAACACCAAAGACTGGGAAACATTTTGGGAGCCTAAAGTATGTACAGGCATTGGCTCAATATTCGAGGGCTAAGAGTATGCAGAAGATCGTTGTTTCTGTTTGGCCCCTGACTTGTATTTTTGACCTCCCCTTATACCGCCCAGCTCAACAGTTTGCTGAGCTTGAGGGTCAAAACACTGCCTCAGGTAAATCTCAGGTTGTTTAGGTAAAGGTATTTGCTATCTTTTACTCAAAGTGAAACCACATTTCTGCAGGATGAATAGACAGGGCAGAGCTTTCGTTTTGTCCTGTTGGGTCTTTCTGCTTCTGCTTCTATTTCTGCTGTTGTTGTTGTCACTGCCGCTGCTGTTAACGTTTGCTTTACGCTCTGTGTGAGGAGCCTTCATGCTGAGCTAGGGGCAGGGCCCAAGCAGCTCTCTCATCCTGTATGAGCAGCTCTCAGAGCTCTGTCAGGGATGATGTGGGGGGGTTTCCTAAAAAGACCCGGCCATACGAAAACCATTATTCCTCAAAACGCAACTATTTTGTCAATTCTTTGCCATGTTGGTTTTGAGCGATACAGGAATTTCTTCAGAAAAGTGAATCATTTTTTTCCCCACTGCAGGATGTGTCGTTTCATAGATTAGTTTAAAAACGCGTATCGCCTGCTCCAGTACTTCAGATAAAGGATATCCCTCCTGTGCTCATGGCAGCATAAAAACAAACTTGGGTTTGACAAAGAGCGCCCAGAACAATACAGCACAGTACGATACAATGCAGCACCATTAACTTCATTCCTCTGAAATATTACCTTGAATGTGGAGTCATGAACAATTTATAGTCTACATTTTATATAATTGATTATTTTGCAGATAATTTCTTTGACTGAAGAAAAAACAGTTCACACAACTATATATTCTGAAAAAGTATTAACATGTTTATTAAAAGAGCTCAATGACAGCACATCTCACAAATGGCCCTCAAAGGAGTTATTTTAGTAAATATAATTATTTTACACTATGCCTCATAAATTTAGCAATTTTGTTGTCAACAGTAAAACCTAAAATGATATGTATGTATTGATCACACACACACTGGACCAACATGTCACTTTCTTTTTTATTTTTTTAATATGTTTGAAGGAAAATGTGATTTTTCCAAGAATCCCAATGGTGTGCTAATGCACCAAATCCCATTTTTCCATAGAAGGAGTTCTAATGGTGTGTTTTCGGAAGCTGCAGGTTTTTACAAATCACACAGTGCCACATACAGTGTACTTTAGGGGATTGTAGATGTATGAAATATTGGCTGGAATATACAGACTCAAAGCAAAATATGAGTTCACTAGAGAAGAAGCAATTAGGCCTCAGGTCACAAACTTACACATCCCCATGTGTGCTTAAACACACAAATACACGTTCACACACAACTATACACTCTCTCTCTCTCTCTCTCTCTTCCATGTGCACTTTTACCCTGTCTCTACAGTATGTCTTCCAGGTAGCATCACAGTTAGGTGCAGTTACTGTAGTCCATGAGCAGTGGAATGATAAAGTATTCTGCAGATTTCTGTACAGCCATTTTCAAATGCTAACATAAAACTGTGAATGGGATCTTTCATGGAAAGGCGACATGCAGGTAGCTAGTCCACCCATAAGGGTAGAGTCTGGAAACCCCAGGAATTTCAAAGCTTTGTTAAACACAGTGCTAATTTTCACAAAGGTGGAAGAAAAGGGGAGTGGTGAGAAAAGGTATTCAGTTCACCTTATTTAGTTTTGCTTATTGCTTTGTCTGTGTGTTTTTCTTTTGGTTATTTTCTGTCACTCTTCCCTCCGCCTGGGCCTCCCTTTTTTTCCCCCCAATAATAGATCAGCCTATTGCTTGCAACCTGCATCTGTACTGGTCACTTCCTATTTGGTATAACCTCTGACCTCTGACCTCTTTCTGGCCATGACAACTGGGCAGCAGTAACTTGTGTCAGCCGCAGGAATTAGTCTGAATGCTTAGAACTCTCTCTTTAACATAAATCTTACCATGTGCAGGCCAATGCCAGCCTTGAACTCAGTCTATTCACAAACCCAAGAGATTACAATACATAATTATCCAGAACTATCTCTCCTCCTCCTCTTTTTATTTACTAAATAGTCCCAACAATACATCATTTGTTAGCATTGAATTGGTTCAAGGAAATAGTTCTTCATATTTCTCTTGAAAAAAGTACCTAGGTAATACACAAGGTTTCGTCAACATTGCTTCATAATTACAGTGACACTGACGAGGTATTACTCGCTGTTACTGGAAACTCCATCTCTACCCGGCATCTTACAATGACTGTCAGCACACAGGTTTTCAGAGATTTATATCTTTGGAAGAAGTAGTAAATAGTCATGGTTTACAGGCAGAGATTTAGTCAGAAATAGCCAGATAAATTTGTCAGTTACAATAAAATTTTACTTTACATTAATTTAATTCACTGATTTGTGGTTTGTTTATAAATTCCATTTGGTACATTTTAGAACGCTTTGGAAATTAGGACTTTAATTAAATGTAATTACATGAGATGAAATGAAATCTCATTTTGGTAGGCCCTGTCTGCTAATAATGGATATTATTTGTGATTTTTGTTTTTGATATATCTTTCATAAATACTTTTTACAATATGTTATGGAACAGTTGATCTTTTTACAATTTACATGTGAGACAGTAAGAAATGTATTATGGGAGTTGAATTCAAGTGTATTGGCTTTACACAATGAATGAATGTCAGAAAGCTGGTTCATCTTATTGTGTAAGATAAATTGTATAAGTGAAACAGTATGAATATTTCAGCCACTTCTTTCTAAAACTGTGGTCCTGCACTAAGCAGGAATTTGAATTGACAATCCCCACCCGCACTAACACCCCCCCCCCCACCCAACCCTTCCCCCACATCCCCCAGGACCCTCCTTAGACATGTGTACGTGTGCAGAGTGTGGGGGGTCGAAGGCCAGGAAGATGCTGCATTTCCTTTTTGCTCCAAAATTAAGAATAGTGACACAGGCGCAATGCGTCCACCAGAATAACGTTCACTTCCCTTCCCATGTCAGCTGCTATAAATACAGTGGAAACAGGATGCTAACTGAGTAGTGGACAAACTTTGACCAAGGTGCACACACAAAAACATGTGCAAAGTCACACAAATGCATACATACACATATGCCTGCACACACACTGAATGTTTCTGTTATTTAGAGGAACTAAAATTCCTTGATTGATGCCACTGTAAAGATCCATTACCTAAGTCTTTCAGACCAATAGTTAATGATTTAAGTAAGAATAATTATGAATAATTATTATATAAATATGTGTAGCCTACCTTTGATTTAATTTGAATTATTTCAGGTCAAACTCTTTGCAGCAAGCTAGATTACATGTATGTGCCTTCTAGTTGTGTTGTACAGTTGATCTGATGTATTAAGTGTATTGCTGAAAACACTAAGAATAAAGTGTAAATATTTCTCATTCACAAACGACTAGACCAGTTCTTTACATATGTGCACTGATTCCGTGATCCATTGTCAAGCTGTTGGCAAATTGCATAATCAGTTCTTTCAATTTTGTCATTGGTTTCAGTTCAGAACGGACAGTCTTCTTGTGTGTTTGGGGGCATACACACACATACTCATTAGGATTGATCTCAAAGGTTTTCTTTCATATAACCTTCTTAAAAATATAAAATCAAGGAAGAGAATTGTTTAATCCTATTGGAACTGTAACTCTGTTGCCCTCCTCTAGCCAAAGGGCAAACACAAAAGCTGAAATATGCCAAGAAGAGAAGGATTCAGTGCTGTTGTTCCAGATTACAGTGACCTGTAGGAAAGATGTCAATGAATTTTTTTTGATTTAATCAAGGTCATATTTTTCAAATATGGGCAATTGGCTTTTCCCTTTCTTTGTCTTTGTAATGAAATGGCATGTGATCCCTCCTCCTGCCTCTTCACCTACTGATTGGTTCTGCCATACCTTTTCAGAGGGTGCTGTGGGTGATTTCTGCAGGAAGGAAAAGGCCCAAAGTGCTGAGCTTTGATGGAATGCTCTCACACGCACTGCCCCGTCAGGCACATATGAGCGCCAACAAACTCCTCCTGAATGTTTTGTACGGGGGAGTACTTTTAGCTGAACCAGAATCCAAGCTGGGATTCTTGAGCTGCGATCAAGCAGCCTAACCTAGCTTCTGACTTAAGCACTCCTACATTTTCATGCCGGAAACTAGACCTTCTTGCCAGCACAAACATATTATGCAGTTAAATTAATCGATTACCCAATATTGAGCAGAAAAAGATGGGCTCACCGTCTGAGTTGGATTCCACTCAATGTCTCTTGTTTTAGGTGACAAGTGGGTTGGAAGCAACAGGAGGCAGAAGGAGAACAATAATGCTCAAGGGAAATATGGATTGACATTAGCTGATAAGAGAACTAGTGAAACCACACCATGCCTGGGCCAATCAGCATGCTTTGGTGTTTCCAAACACCCGCTGTCATCATCTATCAGATTCTTGTGTGTAATGATATCCATTACCTCAACAGAAGTTATCAGTGATAGGCTAATTCAAAGAACCGATGGACAGCAATCAAGTCTAATGTGCCACCGGACCTTCATGCTGCACAGAGCTGGCTTTCTAAATGCAGCATTTTAAGAAGATTCATGGAAAGCGGAAGCTTTTTAATCACAGCTTTTTGTTTGACAGGCTTCTATTTCTTGTCCTCTGCTTTTCCTCTTACAATATCCCTTTTCTGTCGCAACAGGATTGCGGCCAGACAAAAGTCTCGCCAGAATTGCTGGCAAGAGGAATAACGACAGGACAGGGAGTGATGTAGTGATGACAGGTGTGCCTTTTATCTGCACATGTTTCTTTCTCTCTCTCTTCTCTCTGTTTTCTTTCTGTCCCATTTCCTACCTCCGCTCTGCAAAGACTAGAATCCCTCATAGCGTCTTTAGACCAAATGGGGAGAGGAAGTATGAGTATACAAGGACACACCATACATATGATAGCCAAATAAATACATTTGCCATTCATTGTATATTTTAAATATGAAAAGCTTCTGTTAATTGGACAAAATGTAATTGTCTGTCTATGGGCAAGGGTATGGGGGGGGTGTGTGCTGGAGAGAGAAATGGATTTAGATAAAGGATGCTGAATCATGTCAGTCTTCAACGTAATTACATGAGGAACCAATTATTTTAAAATCATAATTATCTTATGATTGTCATTATA
This sequence comes from Albula goreensis, assembly GCA_022829145.1. NCBI lineage: Eukaryota > Metazoa > Chordata > Actinopteri > Albuliformes > Albulidae > Albula > Albula goreensis. The sequence goes on from CM040751.1 coordinate 7,069,586, forward strand.
AATGTTGCTTATGAATATGTACAAGTGACCCCATCATTCAATGGCTCCCAGTCCAGTGTGTTGGCTCTGGACCCTGTGGAATCTGCATTGAAGATGTTCTCTTTGGCCAGATACTCCTCTCTGTGTTCCTTTGGGCCTTTGTACTTAATTTGTCTGGAAAATTCAGCCTGTAACCTGAGGTTCCAGAACTGTCTCAGCACTATCTGGCACTTTTGGCAGCCATGCACCGAAACCAGAGACCTTTATCTTCAGCAGTGGTAGACCTGTAAACTGTATAACAGAGGAGACCAAGGTGAAACTCTGGCAGGGTAAAGAAATCTGTGGGCAGGTAAATAGGCGGCAGTCTCTGTGGGGGAAGAGGATGTTGGGAAATTGAATGCATTAGGACCGTACTTGGTCCTCCTCGATCGGTCTGTGACGGAGCGCTTGCTATCAGGGTGGTCCAACCCCTCACTTCTGAATAAAACATGGAAGTTGACTCACCAGTCTTCCATTCCTGAGAAAAAGGAAGGAAATCCAGATTATAGAACTCATTTATGGATCTCAGTCAGTTTTCCTATTGCAGTGGAAAAGTGTAATAAAGCACATTACATCTTGCTCACACCTGACAAAGGATAAGGGGAAATTGTGTGGACTTTTCAACATCATGGGAATAGTCTGGGTATTTTGAGGATGGCGTAATTCTTAATCCAAGTAAGGTAAAAAAATGCACCAATGAGCAAGGTATGACTTTCTAAATTACTTAAGAATATAGACAGCTGTATATATGGATGTTGTGCAAGAAAGTGCATGACTCTCTTGATAGGAATTCATATAATGTAGATTTGTGGCTCAATATATGCAGACAGTGTATCACGATCCTAAGTTTCATGAATACTTTTCATTAGTTTACATTTTGGCTTGTTGGATCATTGACCTGAGTCAATTACCACCAACATTCTGAAAGTGACCACTTTTTTCTTATGGTTACATGTATTGCTTACTTGCTGCATGGCTTATTTCTATTGTTATTCGCATATAAAGAGCATCAGTTCTTTAAATAATTGTGTGGCCCAGGTCTGCCATTCACCCCCAGCTTAATCCAGACCCTTGATGACCATTGTCGTGGAGGTGGTCTATTCATGCAGCTATGGGTGCAGCCCCTTCAGTGAGACATACACTTAGCACATACTGGAGGCTTAGAGTCAGGACCATTGGTTGCTCAACATCTAAAAAACCTGAATGACCTAAATCCTAAAACCTGTCTCTACACTTCCATGACAGTGCATTATAATCATACTTGGTGCTCCTTGATAAAGCTTTGATGGAGGGCTTGCAAACTAGTATGCACACACAAATGCACATTCCTCACATTTTAGCTCCTTCATATAAGAAATATGGTAAAAGTAGTGGGGAGGAGGGGGAAAAGATAAACAGTTGTTTTTTTTTCTTTAGGACGTGGCTTTCAATGAGTCCAGCTGCAATCAGCTGCCATGTAGAATTATTAGGCACAGGAAGTGAATCCCCCAAACCCCTGCCAAGTGCAGACCCCCCCCCACACACACACACACACACAACTGTACAGTGTAACTCATCACGCCGTTGTATTGCTGAGCGGATAAACAGGACACGGCGGTTTCCACACATCCAGCTGTGGAGGGGGCAGAAGACGGTGACACTCCCTACTTTGTGTATGCTACAGTATCCTGTTTTCCTAGAGCATCAATCAGTCTAAAGGGACCTTCCACCTAAAATGGCCTCCTCTTGCCCCACTAACTGCTATAGGAAAAGAATCAAAGTCCTCAATAGCTTGCTTCTGGGGGTATTATTGCATTGGTTTATATTTGTTCACATTTTTAAAATGCATCCTTTAAAATCAGTAATTTGCTACAGCAATGTATTGCCATAAAGGAGCCAAATGCCATGCTATGATTATTTGATTGGCCTGATATTAATATGTGGTTGCAATTTTAAAATTTCATAATATACTAAGAGCCATGGTCATGGTTTAAGAACTGAAATTCAGTTTCATTATAATGTACCGTACTTTGCATCCCAGTTCAAATTCCTTAATCTGAAATATTTCTGAAGATGTCAAGGCTTTCAATGCTAATGAAATTACTTGCTTTGGCTATGAGCGTTTGTTCATAAGTCCTAGTAGCTGAGGCAGTGGTGGGGTAGAACGAGTCAAAACAAGAGAGGAAAACCTCTGCTGCTGGACTGTCATATTTGCACTAATTTCCGTTTCTCCTTAAGTACTCAGATACTCAGGAAACGGTCGATGAACCTGGGTGACTCACGCACACATTTGCGGTCGTGTTGTGTCATACCAGATGTAGCATGGTAGGCCTCTGTGGCAGCTCTGGGTGGTTTCCTTGTAGTGGAGAGAGGGCATCTCAGTAGTTCCTTTTTCTTGTTGTATTTTATTTTTTGGTCCAATAACAAGGAAAAAATGGATGATTTAAAAATAGAATAAAGACAGTTTTTTACCGATACTGTCAGCACTGATGACACTCACTTAAGGAATTGTGCAAATTGCCACGTTCGGTTACACCCACATCCTCTCTGGTGGGCTTTGACCTTGAAGCAAAACCATTGATGACATTGGAGGGGATTCAAAGACAACTTCTTAAATTTTGCTTTGAAGTCGTGCCGATCTATGCTGTTAGATCCAAGGCAAGTAAATGTGCTGGACGGTGAAATCTGACTTCATGAGGACCAGACCTGGAGACCTGGACATTTTGGAATGTTTTGAGATGGAGCAGAGGACAGGGGGGACGAGGTTTACTAATTGATCCATGATTAAAAAGTCCACAGCTCTCTCTGTACCTCCCTCCTCACAAAAACGCACGCCTCAGCGCCACCCTCCCCTGTTACTGTGGCCCCCGACTCACATACAGAGAAGAAAAGAGGAGATTAACGTGTGAGCTGGCCCCATCTGGCAGGCCCTGTCCTACAGGCTTCTTTAGCAGGATGAATACTGGTACCTCCACCCCACCCCCAACTACCACCCATAATACACACATATGCATGCACAAATACACATACACATGCACATACATATATACACATGCATGCGGACAAAGGTGTATTTACACACTCACGTGTGCATGTATAAACATGCGCACACTCACGTAGATATCCCCACACACATACACACTCACACACACAATGAAGCACATGAAAAACACACACATCCCTAATTCCATGGGTCTCAGACACAGTACCGCTTTTTTTCTCTCTGCTTCATGGGATATCAACTTTTTTTTTTTTTTTATTTTATTTTATTGTTCCCCAACATGGAAGAATCCTGAAGAGTCATTGTTAAGTCCTCATTCAGATGAGTGCAGCAGTAATGAGGAGGGGGGGCCACTTTCAGAGGGAGAGATGGAGGGATGGAGAGCACGAAGGGGGGGTAGAGGTGGAGGAGTGAAGAAAGAAATCAGCTAAAGAATCAAAGTGGAGTCCAAGTGTGCTTGTGTTTGCATGTATAGAGCTATATTTACCATACCTCTCAGGAACCTGAGACGTTCCACATGACTCTATCCTCTATATTTCCCGCATTTACTACTGGGGATTGGTTCATTTGGGGCATACAAGCTGGAGATAACCAGAGCAAGACCCAACAAGACCATTCCCCCACACAGTTCCCTGTGCTTGCTTGAGATGCTGGTCTTAAGGACAGTTAGAGGTTCAGTAAAATCTTAGAATGCGTAGGTTGTCAAGTGAACTTACCGCCAATGTTGACTGCTTTAGAGGAAGCAATTTACCAGTAGATCTATTTGTGGCCATAAAATAAGCCTTTGACTGGAAATGAAACATACAGTATACAGTGGAAATACATCTGCAACTAAAATTGTTACAAAATTGTTAAAAAAATTCAGCCATGATTTGTCATATTCCTAATGAAACTGCTTACGACTATTTTCAACTGATGCATGATAGGCAAAGTTTAAAAAAAGGAACCAAAACACCACTGACCTTTTCTCAAAAATTCATCTCAGACGATTTGGGCAGAACCTTATGACCTTCAATTATCTTAATGGAAACAATGTTTTTTAATTCTTTTTGTGTTATTTTCCTTTTTTTATCAGTCAGTGAATGCACAGTGCCCTTAAGCGCTGAAAGGGAGATCGCTCCACCCCCACCCCCATCCCCCCAACCTCAGAGTGCCGCCCAAGTCACCATGTCCAACAAGCTTAGAGGCAGGTGCTGGCTTATCTTAACCAGGCGCTCTTACCCCAAGTGGGACTGAAGGATTTGTTAATACTTCACTTGCAGGACTGACAGCTGAAGGAGGACGGGTTCACCCTTTGATCACAGACCGATAGACAGAGACGGGCCTCTTTTTAGGGCTTGCGCAATTCGAATACAAGCTTCATTTTCTACTGAAATGATCGCTGGACGTTTTTGCATGTACTGTATGTGTCTGTGAATTTTCCCCTGCCTCCCCCATAGAAGTTCAACTGTATGTCAAAGCATGTCAATTTCAAACGTATATCTCATAATGTTTGTGTCAGTCTTCCATACATGAATGTGGGTGGGCTCTCCATTAAATGGATTTTGTGCATTTTTCTTAATATTCATGTACTAGACCCATGAAAACTTCCAATGTAAAATGCAAAAATGTTAGAAGTGAGCTGCATCAAATCATCAAGCCAACAGTCAAACAACAAACTGAGCTGGATATGATGGTTTCAGAATCTATTCAGCAAAGAGGTATGCGTTTGGTTGTGGCCGCAGATCATAAACGTGAACAATATATTCACCTTACCTTTTCTTTCTAAACAATATTTTAAAAAATTAAGCACCCCTGCATACATGTGAACAGATATGCACACACATACAAGCACATGCATGCCAAAATATACACACACACACACACACACACACACAATTTTTCCCTTTCATTCTCTCTTATCTGTGAAGAAAGGCGGCTATCCCTTGGTCACTGGGCCCTTTTGTGTTTGCATTTTGGGGGAAGATGCAAAAAGGGGCCTGGTACAGCCTGTGGACCTGGTAACTGTCCCCCCACACATACACACACAGAGGGCAGGTGCTGGTCTGAGACCTACAGCTCTTATCTTCCCCCAGAGATACACATGCAGTAGGAATGCACAACTCCCACCTCACCATTCAAATCGTGAGAAAGTCTTCAGCCTCCATTCAGGACTGTTGTTTTTGTGATTTGTTATTGTTTTTGTTAGGGGGCAACCCCATGGAGGATGAGTGGCAGGTGATTTCATTGAAAGAGTCATTACTGCTCTTCCCCTGTAGCTGTTCAGGATAATAACACGAAGATTCACAGCAGCGGAGGAGACCAAGGTTTTTTTTTTTTTTTAGTTTAAAGGAAACTTGGGAGAGGGAATTTTTTTTTCATATCTAAGGCAATGAAAAACATTAAACCATCACCCAATGATATGCTGATCATTTTTGGACACAAGACAGAATTGCACCATCATGCTCTTGCTTGTACAATTTTTTAACTACTGGCAGCCATTTTGTGCATTTTTCCTTGTTTTTTTACTTTTGAACAGCTGTTTGTACATAATTCATACTGAAAGCTCACAGACCAGCAGTTTTTATTGTACTTTGTTAATCATCTCATTCAACATCTGAGACAGTGATAGAGTGATAGAGAACATTAGCATATATAAACAGGCAGCACAGGGGTGGATTAAAACTGGTCTTTACAGCTAGTTAATGTATGCCGTGAGAACGTTGCCTGTGGCTGGAAATTGGCTGAAAAGAGTTTTTTGCCTGTTGTATTAATCCCCAAATGGGATCTCCAAAGCCGCAAAAAAATCAATGCACTTTCCTGGTTTCAATCTGTCACCTCACATTGCCTACCAAAAAACTACCTTGCAAATGGCTAATACTCTTATTCTTTTGTGTTTAGAGGTAATTTTTGGGATGACAGCCAGAAACAATCCTTAAGGTAATATTTCATATGATGTATTAGATGCCACAGCATACGTCATATACATTTGAAAAGGAAGACATTAAAAGACATGAAACAGGAAATTAGTATTTTTCTATTTATTTAAGAAAAATATATAATTCTGACTTTGTGACAATAATAGGCACATAACATAGACATATATACAATTCTCTTTATAAATACAGAATATTTACAAAATTTAAATTATATAGAAAGGATATCTTGAGGCTTTTGTACACATTGCATTGTTAAATTAAAGAAATAATAAATCACTATGATAAAAATAATAATAATAATAATTAAAAATAACAGAAAGATGACAAAAATATATTTGGCTTTAAAAAAATGAGAGAACAAAACAAAAACATCTCAATTAAGTCCTTCTAAAGAAAAGAGATATTTTAAGAGACTGGATGTCAATGATGGATGAAGTGAAAGAAAAATGAACAAAAAAAAACAGGAACAGACTTGACAAAGCATGAGGCAGCTTTCAATTCACTCTGCATGGCTGAAACAGCTTACCAGCAAATTAAACACATGAAAGTTTACATATATCTAACAAGGCATTAATCAAGTCAAAGAAGTACAAATATTTGTACGAGGATGACCAGCACTGTTAAGTCTAATTGGTGTTGTGTTTCTATAAAAATAGACTCCCAAAGAGACATTTAAAAACACACAAACATTTCTTAAAGGTATAGAATGTATACAAAAACTGGTATTACAATTTTCAGTGTTTAAATATAGTACCTTTTATCCTTAACTCATATTATTTCTATATTTTGTAAAGAACAGGCACTTTTTCATTGTAACCCATTGGGTTTCCATTGGATGCTTTCATTAGCTTAATTAGAATACAATGGTGATACCCATTGGAGAAATCTGTCAAATTAGAACAAAGCCATTGGGTCTTAGCATTAAACCCGAATGTTGAAATTCTCCAAGTCAGCATTTTCCCTAATAATTATAACTATCATCACTGATAACATTTCAATGCATGGCTGGTGAAAAATTATTTCTCTTAAGGTCTAGTTTTACAAACTGAAACATCAGTTGGACCAAAGACCAGGCTCCCAAGGGTGTCCCAGAAAGAAACTCTGAGGAAGCACTTCTGACTTGAGAGTCTTAGATCTCATCCATGATGGGACCACTTCTCAAGAGAATCTGTTCTTGCTCACAACATTGCAAGACATCGATAAATCAAAGAAACTTTCCAATTTAAAAGCTGTTTTCGGCTGAAATCGAAGGCCCCATTAGCGGCTGTCTGGAGAGAAAGGCACCAATGTTGATGTTCGGCTCTTTGAAGTTGCATGATATTTTGGAGAGAAAAAGTAGGAAAAATCCTGTTTTTATGTCTCAAAAAATCCTTGGTTCTCTGCATTCTGCGTGGAATGTTTTCTTGTCTCTTCTTCACTCATTTCTTATAAAAATATTGTAAAATAACAATGAAAAAAAATGTAGTGCAAATAATTCCGGCCATTCTTCCTGCTTTCTGCCCCCTCCATCTCCCCATTATTCTCCTTTTTCTGCCGAAAAAAGGCTCTCTTCCCCCAGAAGTAGTCAGTTTAAAAAAATGAGCAGCATTAATAAATAATAAATAATATATAGATATAATATATACTCTTCATTTGTTTCAAATGTCTGTTAAAAAGAATGTAAACATGTCCGGACAGGGTCCCTTGAGGATGAGGTGCTCCAGATTGTGGAATACTGTCATTAAACCTTTAGGAGAAAAGAAAACAATGCAGGGTTAAAATTTGGCATTACAACAGAATATGAGAAACAATAATATTCAAAATATCAAATTAAAACAAAAACTATTTTGCACAGAGAAAAGATGCTTACCTCAGTAGCAAAGACACATTGGTCGTTCTGTTCAGGAATGATGTATACTGGATGGTACAGGCCTTCTTTTGGGAAGCTTAGTGGTGGAACCAAAATACTGGTTTCAGATTTTTTTCTGGGGAAAAAAGAGAAGGACAAAATGGGTTACTTTCTATTACAAACAGAAACGACTACATTCAATTTCTAAACCAAAGGGAACCATATCATCTAAACAATTACTCCTAGTTGTTGATACTTAAGGCAATGACTAAGATCTCTTTAGCTAAGACTAGACACTTCTGTTTGACGCTTTGTTTACAGCGATGGAGATGCTTTGAATGTAACTTACTGGTCCATCTTGCTCCTAGACTTGCGCTCCTCCTCTGCAAGATTGTAGTCCTTCAGCTTGTGTTTGTAGCCGGACTTGTCGCTAGTCGCTTCGGTGGCGCTCAGCTCAGCATCCTTGTTGGAGATCTTGTAGGGTCCACCACCAGGGATGAGAAAAGCCTCCTTCTCACGGGGGAAAGATGGGGCGCGGTTGTTGATGGTCTCGAGGTCGTTGCGCACAGAGGCCGCCAGGCTCTTTCCGGCCCTGGCGCATCTGCCGCAGGACGTAGACGGCGGCGCACACCACCAGGGTCAAGGTGATCAGGCCCAGGGCGAAGGAGATGGCCAGCGCCACGGGGAAGCCCTTGGTCTCGTCGGGGCGGAGCCTGAACTCGCAGCGTGAGCCCATGAAGCCGGCAGGACACTGGCACACGGGCCCGGTGAAGTGGGTGAAGCAGGTGCCACCGTTCTGGCAGGGGTATGCGCTGCAGGCGTCGGAGCGGACGCCGCAGTCCTTGCCTCTGTAGCCCAGGGTGCAGGTGCAGGTGTAGTCGTTGACACCGTCCACGCAGGTCCCAGCGTTACGGCAAGGGTTGCTGGCACAGTCGTCGATGTTGATCTCACAGTTGGCACCTCTGAAGCCAGCTCGGCAACGGCAAAGCTGACTGTGTCCTAGATCCAGACACTGACCACCTGTGACCAAAAAAGAACTGGTTAAGTATGGAGCAAATGGATATTGTGCTAAATATAACAAGTGACTGTTTCTCAGTACGATAATAGCGGATTATAAAATGAAATTATTTTGTATGGTCACTCTCTGAGGAAGAGAGCAAAGAAACTCAGAAATTAAAAAAGGGTTGAAAATGAATTTTTTTGATTCTCACCGTTTGCACAAGGGTTGTTGCTGCAACGGTCCAGTTTCTTCTCACAGTTGGATCCCGTGTAGCCTCGTGGGCATCGGCAAGAGTAACCACCGGTCATCTTCTCCATGCAGGTGCCCCCATTGAAGCAGGGTCCATCAGCACAGGTCATGGCGCTAATCTCACAGTTCTTTCCATAGAAGCCCTGAGGGCATGTACAGGAGTAATCGTTCTCCATATCCTACAAAGAGAGAGAAAGAGAACCAAATTTAATTTTTATTTTAGACATTCCAGTTAAACAGCCAGTAGCCGTGATAATTCTATTTTAAAACGTACTATATGAGAATAAAAAGAGGTCAAATGAATGTTGTTGTGAAATTAACTGCATGTTTTCAAATATATGTAACCACTATTGCACCATTGCTCTTCCAAAGTTGCCTTCAAACTTACATTACAACTTCCTCCGTTCTTGCAAGGGTTGCTGTCGCATTCGTTGGTCTCGATTTCGCAGTTGCTGCCACTGAAGCCCGGGCGGCACGCGCAGGTGTAGCTTCCCTGGCCAGTGTTGGTGCAAGTGGCGCCGTTTCTGCATGGCTTGTGGTTGGTGCAGTAGTTGAGGTCCTGGTTGCAGAACAGTCCGCCCCAGCCTTCCTTGCAGTTGCACTGCCACGGTTGCCCGCAGGTGCCGTGCAGGCAGCCGGGATAGCGCACACACTCGTCGCACAGCGGGCCATCCCACCCGAGGCGGCACTTGCACTCGCCTGGGGACTCACAATAACCGTGCTTGTCGCTACAGCCAGACGAGCAGATGGCTGTTGTCCGAGGGGGGAAAATGAAAAGAGAGAAAGGGGAAAATTAAAATGATTGTACCCCCTCTCGCATCACCCCTCCCCCCTTTAGCTCAAACACATCAAGTATTTGTTAAGTACTAAACTAAGCAGCTGGTAGACACACAAAAGGAACACATGCCGTCTTCTTTTCACGCAAGGCAGCGCACATTAAGTTCCAGCGCGTGTCTGTGTCAAATCATGCTCCCTGCTTCTATTGTTGAAGCGAACAAAAGAACGCAGACAAACCACATTTACCGCGACAGAGGCTGTCTTACTACAGGGTGGTTGATCTGGTTATGTAAACCAGCGATTTGAGAATCACCGCAATATTTAAAAGTGCAAAAACTACGCACCAATAGTGTGGGTGGAGGATGTTGACGGCAAAGCACTTATCAGCCCATTTTATAGACTATTTAAGACTAAATGAACATGGTTTTCATGCTACAAAAACAAAACAAACCTTCCACACACAAAAACTATCATACAGTCAATATGAGTCACTCTGGAGAGTACTTACGTTCTGAGCAGTATTCGCCTTTCCAGCCGGCCAGACAGGCTCTGTTTCCAGCTCCGTCACAGGTGTAGTGTCCGAAGGTGTCGTTGCGAGGTCGGCAGTAGTCGGAGCAGCTGTCGCCGTAGTAGTGCTCGTCACACACAACGTGGTAAGAATAACGCAGTTCGCTTTGCTCTCCAAAATTCACGTCTTGGGACCAATCTTCGCCAATGGCTAGTCTCCTACGGGTAGCTAAGCGGCTAATCAGGTTGTTGTGGTTCTCTGCAACAGAAGGACATAAATGGGGTTATTCGACGTACTTAGCCTAATGCAGTTGTCAACTATTCGAAATGACAAGTTACATAATTCTTGCGTATAATAAAGGGTATAAATAACCTTATTTTCAAACGAAATAACAAAATTGGATAAAATATCGCATATTCATGTTCTTATTTTTAAAATAACTTTTAAAATATGCAGCTGGTTTCCAGCTGATGCAATTGTCTGCCCTCTAGTGGACAAACATGGTTATTAAAATTCTTACCTGTTGCCTCTTCTGAAGAGTCCGCGTTCCAGGCTTCGATGATGAGCGAAAAAGTTCCCTGCAAACCCCAAAATTAAAGTCGGTTAGATATAATAGAAAACTTTTGGGGAAGGACAAATGGAACTTTACACCGCTTAACTTGGTAGAAGTAGCTTAAGTAAAAACCACAGGCAACTCACCGGCCACTTGAAATGAAAAGGGACCTTGATGGGTGCACTACTGGAGATGGCATTCTGGTCTGCACGGACAGTTTCTGTCCGTCCTGTCCCGTAGGTGCATGGTGGTTCGGGCAAGATGACATCCTGTGAGTGCTTGAGGCACACACGGAAAAAGATACGACAGTCCCTGGACCTTCTGCAAACATTGCGAGTGCTGCTGAACGAGTGTACTTTCAGCTCGAATACACCGGACGATTCAACCTATGAGAATAAAAAAAGAGTGTGAGGTCAGTGTTCAGTGCGTAAAACCAGGAAAGCCATGTTTTTCTTTTTTCAATGCTTCATCTTACATGTAATGCATATTTTCATACTCACCAGTCCTGATGATATTAACGCCAAAATGCAGGTTAATAGCAGATAAGCCATTTTGTGTTGTTTCTTAGTCCGCTATTGAGAAATAGCAGACAGAAGCAGGTATCCAATGAAAGTAAAATATATCCACGTGTCCCCAAAATTAGAAAAAAAGTAGAGTTTATAACAGAAAGAAATATCACGCACGAGTTCCCCTTTCAGACAAAAACTGTAGACAACTGGAGCGTACGATATAAGAAATATCCTTGAGCTCCGTGCAATTGTTCTTTCTTGGACTTTGACATTCAGTTTCATGTGCCCTACCGTGCGGCAGCGCATTTTATAGCCAAACTAGCCAGGCTCCACCTACTGCGGAGGAGGGGGACTGGGGGAAAGAGGGGTAGGCGGGGGGGTTGAGGGGCCGACAAGTTTGCATATTTGATAGTGATTAAATGGGCGCCGTTTTTTTTTTCTCTCTCGAATGCTTTCATTTCATCTCTGAAGTAATTCAATAGGGCAATATAAGGAAATGTTAGGCGCGTGTTCACGCTTTATTACATTTGTTTTAGCTATGCATACACAGGGAGGCGAAAGTGATTTAAGTCCATAACATTAAGTTATTTTGATTAATATTAGAACCACTGAGCTCTTTGATTTGTTTGAGTTTTAAACTTTATGGTGTCTACGTGAGTTCAGAAAACAAATCGGCCTATGTCTTGGAGCAGGTCGAATGTGTAGTAGTGGACTTGTAGCTAGTTACCTCGTAAGGAATTTGTTTGACTTTCATGTTTAGCGTAATTATTCACAATATGAACACAAATGACAAAGTTTAATAAACCTCACGTTGCACAACAGGTCGTGGTATCATTGTTAAACATGTATCTGGATTCATTTGTTTCTGTTATCAATTAACATTCTTGTGGGTCTGGAGAACTTAGTGTTACCAGTGAATTGTGGAATAATTAGCCTTTAAGACACTATAGAAATGTTCCAACTGATAAATATCCAGAAACTAAAAATTGGCCGGTATACGCCTTCTTTTTTGTGAATTTAAATGTGTCGCGTGCCGTGTGTTTCTTCCAGAATGTTTTCATCCTCTTCTCTTGGGAGGGCCGAAGTGGATTGACCGTAGCGGGGGGAGTGTTGGGTGTCCCCACTCCCCCTTAATTCAGTTCAGAAAATGTAATTGTCCTGACGCGTGCGAGTCGTTAAACCGGCAGGTTTCGGACGGAGAACCTTTATTGTGCTATCGGGAGATCCGGAGGGGTCTTTTGTTATCTTGGTTTGGGTTGTAGGTCTGCAGAGGGGAGGGGGTTGTGGGGGGTAGCACGAGGAGCTGTAGATGTTGGGATAATTGCTTTTGTGGAGGCTTCATGCTTACAGCTGTATGGTAATCAATGGCACCTGGCTATACTGTGCCCCCCTTCCCCATTTTTACTAGCCCACCTCTATACTGCATAATAACTATTTAATCTGGATTGATCTCAGAATACCATAGAATACCTGATACTTCATGGCTCAATAACGACATCTGTATATAGTCAAGTAGGCTATGTATTTTTTGTTTTTCTCGCAATTTGAGAGAACATAATATATGGGATAATAAGACATTGTCGAGAAAATCATTTCAATTTAAAAAATCAAATAAACATTGCAATATACTCTTTGAAACTGTTTTGTATATGTTTAAATATTTTTATATTTTGTTTTTAAATAACACTTATGGCCGAAAATCTGCTACATTTTGGAAATGTACATTCTCCAATATCTTCGCTTAATTCTTACTTTATTTATCATTTCTTTCGTTATCTTCTGGAATTCAGAAACAAACTTATTTTTGATTAAAAAAAAAAACAAGAGGCATGCAATGTTTATATCTTTAGAAAAAGCTATATATATTTAACGGTGCTCGCCCATTTCTATTTTAACTCAATACATGGCATAAGGACGGTATACGGAAATCTGTGCCATTGTGTTGGGAGAAGGAATGGTTGTGGGTTCTATCCTAATAGCCAATGTGCTGTTGGACACGGGGTGGTCCGATTTTGAGCCAGACGATATGTGTTTGCCATATGCTTTTCTGAGTAATACGACCGGTAACTCTTAGACAGGCAGGCGATCTACAATTTAAGAACACTTTTATAAGAACATGAGCTATGGGAATCTGAATAAATGGAGAGACATGTTGAAGTTTATTATTATTATTGTCATCATTGTAGTTTATATTTTCTTCGGCTGACACCAATGAGATGCATTTTGATAAATGATCTGGCCGTTCAAAGCCAACGAAAATTTCAGCAACAGAAAGTTAAGATTTTGTGCTGAAACAAATATTGGACTGAACATACGCGCATTTTTAAAGTCCAATAAACTCACCTAAGCAAATGCATGACTTACTTTTATAAATATTAAATAAGTGACTTGAGGTGTGTTACTCCCCCGCTAGTTCTGTGCTCATTGGTGATGAGTCGTGTTTTGACATAATCGATGTTTCCAGCAGCTGCACCTGGGGACACAAATTCCGCAATTGATCAACCCCTTTGCTTGAACCTCTCAAACTTATATTATTCTTTTCATATCTTGTTAATTCGTATATGGAGTCTGACGTGTGCCATAAAAGATTTTTTTTCCTTTGGTTGCTGTCTTTGCCACATGTCTAAGAGAGTATGTCAGTGGGGTGGGTGTGTTTGGCGGGGGAAGGGGAGGGGGCGCGAACGCAGACAAAGGGCCGCTTTACAAACTGTTGCTCATCTTTGGCGCTCTTCTATTGTGATTCTAATGAAGGCAGCGCGTGCCTCCGCTGGCCCTGACTTTATCCCGGGCACGCTTCGACTGAACCGCCTCACAAAAGAAATAGGGGGGTGTAGATGAAACTCTATTGTCTCTGTTTTGTTGAACAATTATACAGACTGGGCGCTTTCCCGGCTTGAGTTCCAAGCCACAACAAAGAGTGGCTAAATAAAAAATAATTGAACCTTAGAGTAAACAATGTAAGTTGTTGTAATGTCAACCCGTAATCGGCCTGATCCTATAATGTCGTGAAACATGCATCATACAACAAAAACAATGCGACTCATGAGACTATAAGGTTATAACATGCCATGGTCAGTTTAGGATCAAAAAAGAAACACTTAATTGTGGCCGTTTCACTATGCCTGTTGCAAATATGAACGATGGTTTGGATTAAAATATGTTTGATCAGAGTTCACAGAACAATTAAACAAAAGTTGAAGAATTAATTTGAAATCCCAGTCTGAGGAAATTACAGAACTGTCCTTCATTAAGTCAGGCTAAGTTTGAGAAAGCTAAAGTCACGGAGTTTAACTATAATCTTTAGTTCAGGCGTATAATCAAACTTAATACATTTTCTTACATTAATCTAATTGCACAGATCCACACACCGACATCGAACTGTGAACTTGAAAACCAGAATACACAAATTTCAAATGAAATCATATTATTTTATTTATTTTTAACAACATTACATCTCACACAACTTTTCTAGTGGATCGTAGTGTGTACTAACAATAACTCCAAAATATTTAGATCCAGTTATGGTTATTTAGTTACTCCTCTTTGGGATGCTGTAACTATTTACCGAAACAGTATATTTGCGCAACTGAACTTAATACCAATCTTGACAGTGCATGGGTAAACTGAAAGATTTAATTTGTGCAAATCTATGTTCATTGCATGACAGCATATGACCTGAATGTACAGGTGTCACTTATGAACGCAGAGCAAAATATTTCAGCTCAGCGACGGTCAACAGTATATACTAAAACGCGTAAACAAGAGGAACATTCTGTGATGGTTGAAAACAAATCCCAAGAGGTGTGCAAACACCTGGCGCTTCTCTCCACGTGCCAGATCTCCAAATGGTATCGCAGTTCTCGCTTTTGTTTTAGTGCAGCGTGTGTCTGTCCACGGTTTTACAACGGGGTGGAGAAAGAGGGGAGACGGGCCGTGGGGGCGGAAAGACACACTGCGAGGGACTTTGCAAAGGTGTTAACCAGTGGCAGAAGGCGTAGGGTGCTCATAAATGGACGTTTGCGCCTGGGGAAGAGGTGTCAAAGTCTACACCTTACGCTGGAGAGAAACGGATTCCCATGCCGTCGCATGCCGACAACAGCCTATTCTCATTTATAACTCTGTTTCCAAAGTTGTTCCCTATGCAGTTTGTTCGCACCTTTTGGAAAGAGACTACTGCGCATTGCGGTGCTCCCTGCATTGCCAAATTGCCATTTGTGGAATGTTTGCGAATACTTCTATAATTCCTGAAAATAGCAAAGGCTACTCACTCACTGGCCTGCACATTATCCAAGTACACTACTTCAGTTATATACTTTACATTTTGCCCCCAAATACTGAAAGATAATATCTGGTGCCATTTAGCAGGGGCGTGCAATTATCATCTTCTAAAAAGTATAGGCACTGTCCACGATCATGTCATACTGTAACAACAAGTGTACGCTAATAAAGCCTAATGACTGCTGCGTAAACGTGCATTGTAGTGAGGTAAAGGCTGCGGTTCAATGCACGGCAGAACAGAGTTCACATTGGCACGTGTGCCCCTGTCCGGGGAGGTTGTTAGTGTAAAAGGCTTGACACCTCACAATCTGTGTGAATTGGCCGACCACATGCTCGTAGTTATTTTCATTTTGGAGCTGTGACTGCTGGGAATCTTTGGCACACAACCATTTTGACACTCTCCAACATGTCGCACATTAAAAGTTGCCATTCGTTTGGTTTTTGGAGGTCAGGAAAGTTTAACCAATAGGAAGATGGCAAAATCTCAGTCCCAGAGTTCCGAGATTAACCCTATCTATTTTTTTCGTGGATTTTTTTGTCTCGAGGCTAAGTAGAACTCAAGTTAATTCTTTTTTTAAATCACAGTTGCTCCAAGTGTTATCTATGTATGCCACCCGAAAGTCTACAGGACTAAAATATTAGACTTTGTATGCAATACCATTTTTGATAAACGCAAGACCCAAATACCTGAACTGTGCACGATTATATCTGAAAGTAGAAGTCTGTGTGCAGCAAAAAAAAAAACAAACAAAAAAACAGAAACAAAATTGGGCACTGGGCCAGATTAACTTGGGTCAGAATGGCAGTTTCCCTTATAAGTGTATTTAAGCGAGTTATTTCTTCTTTTCTGTAGTTTACAACACAATCCAAACAAAACTGAAGGAAACGCCGCTTCAATCACCGAAAAAGGTTTTTTTATTTTTTTAGTTTTTTCAACTTAAAATCAACAAAAGAACAATTGAGTGAAAATGTATCAACCTCGTCATGTAGCTTGCTGCACAGACCAACACTTCCTTACGCAAAATAATGAAAAACACCAGATGCCGTTGACGGTTTTTGGAAGATATTGTTTGTATGAATAACTCTACTATCATGTTCTTTATACGAATCAATTCATTGTGTTTAGTGTAAAAGGAACACTGATTTATTTATGACATTTTTATTGTGCCACTGAAAGCGGCACAATTATAAAGAGAAAATCTCGGCATGTTAAAAAAGCATAGGATTCGTACGCTATTTAAAACAGTGATATTAACGGCCTTCTTGAGGGAAAATCGTGCTAGAGGAAAAATCAATCGCACATTGTGTTGGCTTGTGCGCCTATCTGCGACTTTGCGTTTTTTAAAACCAAAATATACTTTTACAGCTTGGCTTATTTATGTTATGTTTGGAGCAAAATAGTCTATACGCTATTCATCAAACATATGTTTTCAAATGCAAATAGACACACCCTTCTGCATAGCGCAGGTGGTTTTAGGCCCGCCAAAAGAAAAGGTAGGATGGTGGTCAGGTCACTGAAGTTAACCTCTGCCCGGTGACCCCAGGTTAAGAGCGGAATTTTTGGCGCGACAGAGCTACACGCTCCGTAGAGAACTGGTGTTGCCTAGACTACCCTCAGGAAGGAGAAAAACAGCGCTGAATCCGTCTCTTATTTCAAGTGGTATCAGTGCAACGCTTAACAGTAAATCACATTTTATTTACAGAGATCAGTAAACTGAGACCGATGAGGTAACTGGAATAGAACACCTGCTCTGTGCAAAGAACTTGAAGATGCTTGGCAAGAGTTCTACAGAGTAAAGAAAGTTAAATAGGCACTCATTGCTGCATTGAAAAATGTAGCTCAACCATTATACATCCAAAATTGCATTATACAGCTAAGTGAACTTGGCATAGTTATATTGCACGAACACGTCTCCAGTGACAGGCGTAGTTGTACAAGTATACTTCGTATAGCCTACTTGAAGCAGTTTCTTGACATTGATACTTCAGATAACATATGTTTGGATATGTATGTTGCTGCAGTGCTTATCGGCAAACTGACAAAATCTTTAAACTGTGACAGCACCAATAATTATTTATTGAGAATTGAATGCAATACATCACGGTCAGAGTCTTTACAATTGACACAGTGTTAAACAATACAGCGCATATGATATATGTTAAAGCTCTCTTGGTTTGGTTAGGTCTACAAATGTGAGAAAATATGTCATAAACGAACAACATTTCAGCAAAACCTGCCCTATGATTTGGCTATCAACATTTCCATTTGGCTAAATGTACATGAATGAAGACTATCCGAGGAGAATCAGCGTTAAACTGAATTGGATAGATCGAGTTCTTCTTGGATACGTATCATCTTTAGCATCAATGCGCATATTTTATTGATTTTCTCTAAACTGTCCTGCAAATATTTGGACACATGGATGAGGAGACCGATCGACGTGCTAATCTATTCATGTGAAATAACGATCAGAGATCCTGACTGTTTGCTAAGTGCAGAATAAGGGTTAAATAAGTAATTTCAAGTACTTATTTGTGGCTTGTTGAGTTGCGTGGCTGTCAGTGGGTGGGTAAAGCCACTCAACGTGCACTAAGACATCGATATTAGAGCACACTCAGTCCAGATTATCCTGCCAGTCTGTCTGTAGCCTTTCAAATACTCCGTTGGCACTTAAAATGTCTCAGAAAAGTTAGCGAACGGAAAAGACACACCCATGTCAGACTGTGAAGAACAGGGCTACATATAATCATTGTATTGCCTAAAAATTGTATTGCATTCATTAAAATAATATTTGTTAAAATTGTGGTTTTTAAAAGCGAAAAGACGAGTGTACAGAAGATGGGAAAGGTACATCACAGGGAGTGGAAGGGGAAGATGTAGAAATGAACGCCCCCCCCTTCAAATTACTTCATCTCCATGTTTCCAAATGGGACAAAAACGGGGAGAAAGCATGCAAGATACAACTGTGATTATAAAATTACAGCCCTTATTTCCGTATAAAGGAATGAAAGGTAACATATGTACAGATTTGAATTTTACCAAAGAGAAGGGAATAAAAAACATGAGTAAATCTGTAAAACAAAGGATTCAGTCTCACCTTTCCACTCATACTTTCCCCCCCATTTGTTGAGTACAGGTAGACATGGTAAACTACAAAACATAATACAAATCAAAATGTTTGAAAAGTAGGCCAAGTAAAGCTAAATCATTTGACAGGTTTCTAACTGAAAATAAAATGTTGGTAATATCACTGGAATCTGTTTAGTTTTGGATGTAGATTTATTAGTTGATATAACAGAATGTAAATTATATCCAAAAAAGGCAGGTACTATGAGATTAAGCACAGTGTGTGCCACGCTAGTACTTAAGATTTTCAGAGGCTGAAGTTTTAATTAAGGACAGTGGTTCACAATGGAGCTTCTAAAGGGTTTGAAAAATCATTTACATTCCGTTGTACTTCAACTAATTAATGCAAGTGAATGCTAAGTGATGGTGGTGTCAATCAACTACAAAACCACAGCAATGTTCAGTGCCTTCATTTTCTAAAGCTGTTGTGAACAGTGAGAGGAGGCCAAGGATTTCAGGCATGCTGCCCATCAGCCATGTCAGTCAGAGTATGAGGTCATAACCGCAAGAGGAAATGGTGACTTGGTCCACCACAACCAAACAAGGAAGTAATGAAACAAGGTCTTTGACGTTTTCATAGCAGCCTTTGTCAGCTCCAGAGAGTGGAGTGAACCAAAACTCATTTCTCCCACCATTCTTCTGTCATAGTCAACAAACAATAAATTAAATAAAGAAAGCTACTTTCAATTGTGACAATGTTGACATAATTACACAGCTGCACTGGATTTTTCATCACCATTTAGCGTGTCTGTATCCCTGCACTAGCAACTAGGGACTCAGGGACAGTGTTGTGATTAACCGACAACACAAGGCCAACATTGTAACGGACAGTTAAGATTTGCAAAGAGCCTAGTCAATCATTTATGGAGATGAGCCACTTTGAGATAATACGGTCTTATGAAGAAGAAGAAGTGGAGAGCACTTCATCAGCCAGCAATGATTCCATGTTAAAAATAAAAGAAGAAAAAATGTTTTTCACAACAGTTTAAATTTTGTCCTCCCACCAGATGCCACATTCAGGTCACAACATGTGCATGCTTGTTATTTTTTTTTTTTTTAACTTGAGCTGTGAGTGTGACAAAAGGTTTGCAAATCTCTGACACTGCCAAAACCACCCCCACATTCCACATGTGTGGGAGTTCAAGTGAGAGTTCGGGAATAAGTCTGTAACAGCGCATGGGGAAAACGAAAGTACATAAAAGCAAGAATGGCAAGAGTCACACAAATATTCAAATCTATTTACTAAGAAAAAAAAATATCTTGTCACTCCTTGACAAAGGTAAAACGCTATTATCTATTTTACAATACTGCACAGTATTATTTTTTCATAGAACTGAAATACAGCCAGGGCTGTTGACCATGGACTTCAACACCCAACCGCACACTAAAAATGAAAGTCCTACTGTGATGGTTTTGTGAACATGCGATATAGACAGAACTGACATTATTAACCAGATAGCTGCAGTCACTGATGAGAGACCAGTATAACAGGTTAGACATACTTTTAGCAAGGCCAAAGGTTAGATGCAATGCCTGAACAGTGAATTTTCTTTTCTTTTTTTAAGCAAAAAGGTAGGAACTAGTCTACTAGACACAAACGAGAGACACACTGTACCCCAATCAAGAAACAGTCAGATAAGCTAATAAGTTACTTTTGCCTTAAAATTTAACCAGCTGGTCACATCTGAAATTCATGAGCATCACATTCTACATTCATGGATGGCAAGGATTATACAAAAGATGTGGAGAGAGATGGTACATTTGTCACATGATCCATTTCATTAGTTTCACACAGGCTTCAGTATCCTTCACGGAAATATGAATTTAATGCAGTCCAAGAGTCAACCTGTATTTCTGTTCAATTTTGTTCATCCCCCTGGAGACACACTGGTAATAATTGCAGAGTTAAACCATGAAATCATTGTTTTTTTTGCAAATTGCTCATGGAGGAAGTCAATGAGTATATAATTTTAACACAAACACAGATGTCATCCTCTTACCTAAAAAGGCAAGTTATATATATATAAATGTAAGATATGGGCATTGATTTGTGTATGAGTTGAAAATAATGATGTCATGTTCTAACAGTGAGAGCTAATGAGTGCTTTCCTCATTCGCTCATGTACACTTGAAAGGATCTGTGTTCTCCTGCATGATGATGGATGAGTGGTCTGTGTTTCCTGCAATGTAAATATACACAAGCCTAGTTCAGTTTCAGTTAGAAGTTCTCACATTGGTACTACCTGAAAGTTATTTGTCAATAAAGGGCAGAAATGTGATGAACATTACATGATGATCTCATCTGTGAAAATTTAACCAGTGATGAATTATAACGCATCATCACAGTAAGTTATGAGTAAAAACAAGACTGAGATTAAGTCTGAACACCAAAAAAAACACATAATTTTAGGGAGCAAAATACTAAATATGTAATATACATGCTTGATAATTCCAACCAATGGGTTCCCACTATTCAGAAATAGATCAAATGTTGCACCATGAGTAAGACAAACTGATGTTGGGTTACTGCCAAGAACATGTACTAAGCACTAAAAAGTTCACCTCACATGTGGTGTAGCCTGTTATTTTTTATATTCTTGGCATTACTGTGCATTAAAACTATTTCTGGTGCATATAGCAGCAGCTGAAAATCTGTTCAACTCAAGCATAATATTTTTGCTTGTTCACATTTGGTTTGTACAAAGCTTTTCATAAAAATGTGAAAGAAAGCCACACTAGCAGAAAAAATTATGGGTCTTTTCCTCCACATGGGAAAGGAGGACCGAAATGTTTATGAAAAGGTTGGATGGTTTGTGTACCTCATAAATAAAGTAGACTTGTGTAAGATACAGGGAAGATAAGCCTTCAGGGTGAATAACAGATACTGCAATCACTTCAGATTTCCACAGATTGTCATTAGTCAAACACACGTGTGTACTGTTGGTAATATGTAGTTGTAATTTATTGAAGTCTATAATGGTCACGTCAATTTCATTTCACAGGACATTCGACAAAGTACATCAACCCACAGAGGGGGACAATTCAGAGTTCATTCAAAAGATGCCGCCAGCTCAGTCTCTCCCCAGTCGGCTTGGCTTTTCTCCGCGATGTAAACCTCTTGCGTCCGTTGCAAAGGCGCAGACCTTCCTGTTGTCAAGGACAGAAGGCAGCCTCCCAGGAGTGCTGTGAGGTGAGGTTCAACTTCCACAGGGAAGGCCACCCCACTCAGTGTCCAAGTCCTATACACGTTAAAATGCGGCTCCTCGCCAGCGGAGGTCTCCGTTTATTGGTTTGCCAAAAATAAAAAAGAAAAAGCAATGACTGATGGAAATCTTTTGAGCAAAGCAGCTGGGAGTCTCAAGCCCATCGCACCAGCGGGTGCTGAAGTCCAGACCTACAGTGTTGGGTCGCTAATAGAGTCTACGGTGGAGAGTGCTCTATTCGTAAGGCTGGTCAATCCCACTTTGACAGTTTCGTTAATGAGAGTTGACTGACGTTCAGAGCAAGTGATTGGAGCACATCTCTCCCCAGCCCCCCCTTCCCACCCCAGTCCACCATTACAGGAGCTGACGACAACGTTCGCAAACAAAGAACAAATGGGACACGCGAGCCCAGGCCTCACCCTTGCCCTTTGCGCACTTTTTTTGACTATTAAATTTAAATCCATGAAGTGCTTTCGTCACTGTAGAGGAATCGAATGTTGCATGGAGCCATGCTCTGCCCCCTATACTGCTGTTACGCCCCCATCGTGCTGGGAGCGGACTGGACGGTTACCCACCCTCCCTCCCCCCCTTTTCCCTGCCCTTTCAGTCTTCCACCCCACCCCACCTGAAGCCCCCCCCTGCTGTCCGGACCTCCCCTGGCATTTCTGTGGCCCGTTTCCCCTTTCGCAGGCTGCCGGGGGCTGCGATTGGTGGAAGCAAGAGCGGCTCACTGCTGCTTGGAGCGGGACCAAAACCGGCCGGCAATGGACCCCAGGGACAGGCCCTGCTTCTTCTGCTTGGAGAGCTCTGCCAACCGCTGCTCTTCCTCCTGCAACCAACCACAATTTAACGGAGTGCACAGTCAAGCATACAGTAAAGCAAAACTCTCCTTCTCTACAAGCAGATACATCTGGACTGAATTAGATCAGGTGAGGCAAGATGCAGGTGAGAGGTTACCTGTGCCAGCTGTGCTTGTCTGCGTTTGAAGGCCTCGATGGGGTCGTCTTCGTGGGCATAGTTCTCCAGGACGGTGCGCACGTCTTCCACCCCACTGATGGCGATGGCTGTCCACAGAGACAAGAGCAGAGGCAGTTGAGCTGATCTGAGTTCAGTCCTGCAGCACTGTGCTTAACCCCTTAGGGCAGCAACCACCATCATAAAAGAGTTCTGATCAAAATTCAAGGGAACTTCGGCCTCAGGCCGGAAACTTTATGCCCAAATGTGTTTTGAAGTCATCCAGTAAAACAATAGCTGAATTCTCAGCACCCACAAAAATGATACTGGGATAATTAGGTAATACTTCAATTCAGATTGGGGCACTACGTGATACAAACAAAAATATGAAGCACCATCACATGTACATCTGGCCCAATCCTGACGGCCACTTCAATCATGCCATGGATTTGCCAGAGGAAAGTAAACCAGAAGGTAGCTAGGCAACATAATGAAAGTGCATGTGGGATGCACTTACTAACATATTGTACAATTTGGATAAAAATATGAGTTTGAGCTACAAAGGTCCTCCTGGGCAACTTTAATTGGACTTAAGCTGAAGCTGAGGCCATGCTTAGGTTTTCAATGGTCATGCATCCAGCTATCCATGAATGCGCGCTGTTCTCCGCTATCTGGAGGTACTCACTCTTGAGGAAGGCAGCCAGGTCGTACAGAGTCCGGTCGTCTGAGTTGCCGTCCCATTTGCGGAGTGCCATGCCATTGAAGGGCTGGAGGCTGAAGGCCTCCCGTTTGCAGTCCACCACAATCACTTTGGAAGTATCTCTGTTCAGGCAGGAAACATCCTAGAGAGAGAGACGGAGCACATTTTGTTCAACACAGCACTCTCTGGACTACATGTCTCCAGACACTTCATCACTGATAGAGAATCTGGATGACTTTGTTCTGGCACAGGCTTGCTGTAATCTGATTGGTGCCAGCAGGTTTATGGAGATGGATTTAGTTGGTTTTGGCCAAGGGTCCCCAATCTTCAGCCTGCAGGCTAAATCCAGCCATTTGAAAAATTTGGACCGGCCTGCCCGTGCATGTCTAATTAATTAAATTAATCAATAATGACAATAATTCACAGCTTTTTCTACCAATCCAAAACTAAATCTCAACCGCAGATCAAATCAAACTGATCCACAGTCTGCATCGCTGCATGTCAGTCATTGACACAGTGGGGGAGGTGAGTGCAGTTTTCTGTTTGGCCCTTTCGTGAAACAGTTCAGTGAGACATAGTTCATAAGGATTCATCGATAGCAATAAACGAGTATTGCGAAACCCCCCGGAAGTGGGCAGACTTGTACTACATCGGAGTGAAAAATCTGCCATGTTCATAGTTATGCGCCTGACAAGTGAGGTTAGTCCACCACTCATGTCTTATGACTCTCTGAGTCTTGTGCTTAACCCCCAGCACGGGACAGAGAAAGTGGTTAAGTAAGCAACATACAGGAAAACAGGAACAGACAAAAAAAAAAAAAAAAACATCTCAACACAATGCAACATGAATAAGAAAACCAGCATTACATTTAAAGGTAAAACAGAGTAATATGAAGACAGGGTGGAAAATGTCAATAGAGTCTCACAAGGAAATTCAATTAAAGTAAAAGAAATTAGGCAGAGAAATGGTTTACCGAGAAACAACAAGGGATCTACTACAAAACAGGGCAGACAAAGAGGAGAGATTCACACAACTTGAGTGAAGAACAGGATCTGAACAGAATGGGGAGATGTCGTCAAGACAGTTCATTTAAGTATCTCACGGTTACAGTGCAGATCCAGGGTCATTTCCGCCCCTTTCCCTATTTTAACCAAATCCCCTATAAGCCAAAAAGCTCAAATCAGCACTCAGAGATGTTTGCTACCAATAGCCAAAATCCGTTCCGCAACCACCGGCAGGTCCTGACAAGCTTCCACAGGGACTGCACATCAGAGTTCTCATCGCAATGCCGCGGCGAGATAGCATCACTAAACACGATACTGTTGTTGTGGCCGCCATTGGTTTATACCTGTTTATGTGCACATCGGCCTTGGACAGGTCTTTCGCACAAAGCCAGGCTGATCCTGTGCGCTGGATTATGTTTCTTTGTTTAACACTATGTGTGTACGTGTTTCCGTCAGTGTAATACTAATATACTTACGCTGTGTATACACAGGGCATTATGAAGGATACTTTCTGATTAAAACTTTAATGTAAAGGCACATTAATGCAAATGGCATTCAAAGCAAAATTAAAAACAATACCAATGGGATTCTCAAATACTGTGGCTTGCCATATAATCAATAATGCAGCTCATAGAAGCTGGATATATTTTCATGAAATACACATTTTAATCAACATCGGAGGGGCTTGCCAAGGCCAAGCTAAGCTGTCCTCCAGTAATAGGCAAATGAGAGATGAACTGCCCTATAACTCTTGCAGGCACAAAAACCAATCTGCAGCTATAAAGGTCCACAATCAAAAACCACAGAATCAGAGTTATAAAAGAGAAATAAATCAGCAAGAATAATACAACTCAAGGCTGATTTCCACATCCCAGCATAAAATACAGGCAGGCACACGCAGACGGACTCCCCATGCATACAGATAGAAAAACACGCACACGCGCGCGCACACTTTCTCCGGGCCCAGCTGTCCCCCCTGTGCAGTCGCGATGTTTGGCAGGGAGCAGATGGACAGGGACGCTATGTTTTCCCCTGCTCAATCATGGGGGTCATCTGTATCCCCCTGAGGTGCTGACACAAGCGCGGCACGGGTGACTGGGGGAGCATGGGAAACCTGGGGGAGGGGTCGGCCCATCGGCGCACTCCGCGAGCATTCCCCAATAAATTACCAGCATCTGCCCGCACTCAGTATTACAGCCAATCCCCCTGGGGGGGTGGACCAGCAGCGTTTCTATCTGGCTCTCCCGCCCACTGGGAGATCAGTGGGAGAGAAGTGTGTGAGCTGTATGCGTGTGAGCGCGCGCGAGCAAGCGAGAGTGTGAGTGTGTGTGAGTGGGCCCAGAGGTGTGCTGTGGGATCGGGTTTCACGGTGGCTGACGGACTGTGATCTCAGGCGAGGCGGCGGATTTGGAGGCGTTGGTGGGGGCTGGGCAGGAACGTTGCACACCTGTTGGCCACGGTCCGCAAGCACATTCTCCGACGTGTGCATGTGTGTGTGTATGTGTGTGCATGCATGAGCAGGCAAACTGGCATTCAAATTCTTATGATTTCATTTGAGTCTAAGAAGGGGTATAGCCAAAAAAAATGGTGAATCACTTAAGATTTCACACTGACATTGAAGATTACCCACAAACGTGTATCAGAGTAGAACTGAGAGCAGCTCATTCCTTTATGGTATCAGTTCTGGGAGCGCAAACAACACGAAAGCCTCCACAAAATTTCCAACATCCACCTTGACTAGTTTTCATAAAAGAGATTCAAGAGTAGTCATAAGACGATCTACTCCTCCCTTCAAGAGATGCTCACTGTGATGTTTTCAAACCTGCACATTTAAGGTAATTAGTGGCCTGGGAGTTAGCATGAATTAGGAAACAACTTTTTTCTTTTTTCTTTTTTTTTGCGGACACCATCAAAATTCAACATGGACAGATGACAAGACCTCAGGGGAGCCTTTTTCAGGCTTTCCCATCTTCCCCTCTCCCTCCCTCCCTCCCTCCCTCCCTCACTACCGCTTCCCTGTTGATTTTAAAGGACCAGATGGGAGGTGAAGGAGGGAGCAGAGAGAGGGAGGAGAAGAGGACCAGGAGGAGGGGAGAAAAGAAAGAGAAAAGGGTGTGTGTGTGTGTGTGTGTGTGAGCGTGTGTGTGTTTTGGGGGGTGCAAGCAGACAGGCGGTGGGCACTTGCACTGTTGTAATGTAGCAGGGACAGGAGGCACGTGTGTATGCACACGCGGTGTGTGTGTGTGTATAGGGGGGGGGGGGATAGCATTGTGTCTGAGTGAGGGTTGGCTCTCCCATCAAAGTGCCCCCATAGCAGAAGCTGAGCACAGGGTAGTCTCTTGTTAACTGAAGAAAGGGACTCCAGTCTTCCGTTGTGCATTTGTAATTTAAGACTTGGTACTGTATCACGGAAGACAGATTGCTAAACAACAAAGAAAATACATACAGTGATGGCTTTATGTTATAGGAGGTACTGAGTTACACTCATAAATTCTTAATAGCAGGGAATGAATAAACAATTTTAAAAGAGTGTAATTAACATGGAAAGAACTGACCTCTACAAATAATTAATGAACAAACATATTAAGTGAACCATGCTACTTTTTCTTAACAATTTTGGACCACCTAAAGCAATGTTTCCCTCCCTTCTTTAACCAATTAAATTTTATTACATGCTATGAACATTGACTTTAAATTAGTGGTAAAAACAAATTTACTTTGAAATTTCTTTTATTTCTGTTTTGGCTATTTAAAACAGGGGGCCATATGGGTAAGATTCCTCATTTAAAATAAATTAGTTCAAGATATGACATTCAGGATTTGCAAAGAGTTAATGGAGCATGACAGGATTAAGATGGATGGGTTTTCTTGAACGGAAAATTTGTGGCCTTAAGATGTTACAGGACTCGCTTCTCTAGAGTTCTGAAAAACAAGCAAAAGAACTACGCAGCTGAAATTCTTTAACAGAAACATGGCGCTTTCTGCACAGCCCTACGAGGGGAGCCTTACTTCACTTGTTTTTTGAGCAGAGAGAAAGAAAGAGAAAGAAGAAAGGAAGACAGAAGGTTAATGGGGCACCAGAAAAGGGGAGGCAAAGAGAAAAGAAAAAGACCCTCCATTGTCCAGGTCAGTGGAGAGAGGGAGAGAGGGAGAGGGGGATAGAGAGGGAGTGAAGGGAAATCAATAGAGGGACAGAAGGGAGTGGAAGGAGTGTGTGTGTGTGTACGCGTGTGTGTGTGGAGACATAGGGGAGGCGATCAGACCATTGTAATGCCCTGGTCAGGGAACTGAGGTGTGTGTGTGTGTGTGTGTGTGTCTCTCTCTGGGTAAGTTAGAGAAGTGGATCAGAATTCAGAAACACATGTACACATACATGGAGCACCAAGACTGTATTCAGGCACAGAAACCCATCAAAGGCTTGTGTGAAACCTAATCCACTCTGTCCTACACTTTGAAAAATGAATTAATTTAGACAAGAACATTTTTATTACTGAAATGTAAACGTTTATATAACACACTTTTGGAAAGAACATCTTATAAAATGAAACTATGTACCAGTACATGCTTCATAAAATGAAACATTGCAAAATGAAAAGCCATACCCTCTAGCTATATTTAAGATACATTAAAATATTACTTTATCAATGTCCTGTTACACTTTACTGTCTTTTTTGGCTTAGTCCTTTATTTTGAGGTTTTACATTATTTTCTTCATATTATTACAACATATGTAAATGTGTGTGTGTGTGTTGCAAGAATTTAAGAAAAACAAGAACAGAGCCAAAAAAAAAAAGACTGTGTAGTGTAATAGGACAAACTGATAAGAAAGTCACATTTTAATATGTCAAGAGGGTCTGTTTGTACATTTTACCATGTGCTTTTTCCACATTGAACTTTTTTTGGCCTCCAGCTACACATGAAACAGTTACAGAGTCAGACCCCAGGGCATGAAAAATCTCTAGCTATTTCTTGCATTTCCATTTCAACTTCCCCAAAGTTGGCGCATGTCCCCACGGCACATGTTAGTGGTACCTTCACATGATGTCCTTCCATGTAGCGCGTCGCGTCCCTGAAGAGGCGGTACATGACGAAGCCCTGGGGGTCGATGCTGTCAATCAATGGGTAGGCCGTCTGTCATAACACATCGGAAACACGTAACCGCATGAATGTGAGGCTGGACACAGTAAACTTTTACAACAATAACACTGGAAACAAAACCAGCAGACTGACAAACCCATCAGTTAAAACATTAAATACTCTCTGCACCACTTCATCCCAGTACAACATTTTATTTGCCTATGACCGACGTGTACATTTAGAGGACTGTTAATGATTATATCGATTTGTTTGCTGCTGAATTATTTATAAAGGGTAGTTATCGGGGTACCAGCTGAATCTTATGCTTGCACATTTCTGGTCCCTTGGACATACATCCCTCCTCTAGGGTACTGCTACAATTCAACCCCAATCTATGTGCTTGTCTTGGCATTGAAAGTCATGCTGTATATGAGTATGTGATAAACGCTTTAATGGAGCACAGTGCAATCAAGAAATAGAGTTTAAATCTGAGAACATGCAATCCTAATTACAGAAAAATGCATTTCTTTGGAATCAAATTGATCCCTCTGTTTGTGGGTCAAAGATTCTTCCAGTAGCCTGCTGCCAACAATACCAGTAATTCTTCAATGTCCTCTGGCAAAAAAGGTAAATTTGAAAACTGGCCAGTGAAGGATCAATTGAATTCTAGTTCAACAGTTCAACTTGGAAGTGAATTTGTCGAGGTGCCTAAGGTCCTGTCCCCAGACAAAACATAAACACTGGGATGAAAACAAAGGCGCGAACACAAATGGCTGTATACACTCGTCAAGCTCCAGCCAAAACACAGAAACAGAGACAGAAAACAAGGGGGCCTAATTAGAATTAAGGCAAGATCTCATTTGCATCTTAATATCACCCACAGCAAAAATAAAGGGCTCTTTTGCCATGTAAAAAAGCAAACACATTGCAACCACCTGTCTGTCCTTTTTTTCGCCAAAAGACAGTAAATTATGACAACAATGGCGGGATGGGCCTCTGTAGGCCATACCTGGTTTGAGCCAGTTAAGTGTTGTACAAATAAACAAACAAATAAACGAAACAAATGACTTTTGAGTTTGTTGACAGCTCACAAGTGTAAGCGCGGCTCAGGGGGACACGTGTAACGGCTCTGTGTTGGGGAAGCGGCCGGGTCGAGCATTGAGATGGAAAGCGAACACACACACAGCGCAGACGCCAGGCACGCTGGTGTAGGCTCTCACAACAAACCAGCGGAGCCCTGCAATGAGACAGGGATTGCAGAATGCAGCAGGGCTGGACTGATTCTGACAAAAATTCTGACATTTTTGCTCAATATCGTGACTGTGATTGACTATGTCGAGTTTGAAAGTATGTATAAGAAACAAGTAAATCTAGTAATTCTGAAGTAATTACTGAACTTTTTCAGACCACTAAATTTTCACAACAAAGCAGTTTTCATTTTAAGAAAACGAAAGACAGACATGGATGCATTCAGTTCCACCTGAGCAGTTATCATACAAAGGCAAGCCAATGTCCAAGTCCCTGTTGTCAATTTTCCATCATTTTCAAGGGGCAGAATAGCAGAACACCACATTTTCTGTTTCTTCACATGCAAACACGCAAATACCATGAGGCCAATAAATACAACAGAGAGGTTTTACAAGTCCAGCTCATTTTACTTTTAGAGGGGAAAAATGGCTGAATTCAGAAATCATTAATACAACCCATAGCCACCCGCACAACAGGGGCATAAGATACGCAAACGCCTGCATCACCTATAAAGATGTGCATGGGCAGGGCATAAGAAACCAGGACCTGCAAGCAATACTGTCCCAAGTGTGTTAGCGTGCGGGTACCCTAATGACTTTCCCATGTACCTGCATTAACTTTACTGATGTGCATGACTCCCCTGTGAAACCATTCCATGTAACTTGATTGAAATGCATTGACTGTGAACACTTGAAAAGTTCCATCTGACTGATGTACCGTACAGCTGAACGCAAAAATCAGGCAGCGTTCACCCAGGCATGCCGAGGCCGTCCTGCCGCCTGTTACCCACCATGCCCGTCTCGGCCGTGAAGATCACAATCTCGTACAGGGGCGCAAGCTGCTGGAACAGATACTCGATGCCAGGCCTCTTTTTAAAACGCCAGCCCGTCGCCAACTGTGGGGGAGGAAGAATTTAGACAGACATTAAATACAGTTATATCACTATTAGCGTCCGCACATCAACACAAACGGGTGAGTGGGGGACAGACAGGGAGTTAAATATGAAGTAAAGCCAAAGTTCATTTTGATCTGCTATTCTGAACAAAAGTTTTACTTTTCATTTTGATCTGCTATTCGATTAAATCGAAATTTAGATCACCTTAAATCTGAAATTGAAGTTTTACAGTAACAATGTCATTTGCTGATGGACTGACAGACGAAGGTGTGGAGTTAAGCTGCAGGTACAATTCCCTTCAGATGGGAACATGCAGTTCTTTTGGCCTCTGTTGTGCATCCAAATTGCTTGGATGCCTCTATAAAAAAAAAAAAAAAAAAACTTGTCATTCCCGTAAAGCTTAAAAAAATGATCACATTTGTGCCAGCACCCCCGCCTCAGTATAAAACTCAGATCTAACTGCTTTTCAGTTCTGTCTTTTTTTCCTTTATTTGGCAGAACGAATCAAGAAGTGTTTTTTTGGAAGAGCACCAAGAAAGAGATGGATTAGGATTCTAACTATTTGTTACATCAAAATGATGTTATCCTAAGAGAGTGTCTGTATAACAACTGAATTGTTCAAACTATACTGACTATTGATAACACTGAATAACACATATGCACACCTGAACATGCATAGACATACAGAGAGCAAAGAATCCATTGCTAGTTCTAATGCTGACTGCAGGTTTGATCTTCATGGAAAGCACTTCATGAATAACTAAGGGAAAAACGAGTAAATAAAAAGGACAAATTGTCCCAAAACACATTTTCAGTTTATTCTGTGCATTTGCACACATTTTCCTTTCACCTGAGGGATAACACTCTGCCATTTGTAGTGTCACTAATAAACATAGGTTTTAATATTTAAGAAATCATAATTCTCCCAGACTCTAATGCTGTTAAACAGATTAAACAGCATTTTCTTCCACCAACTTTCACCAACAAGCTACAAGTTCCAATCTATCAATTTAAGGTTGGACAGCACCTTACTGGAGAGTGTAATTACATTTAAGAAGCTGATACACAGACTGTAACCT
Organism: Albula goreensis; assembly: GCA_022829145.1. Taxonomy (NCBI): domain Eukaryota; kingdom Metazoa; phylum Chordata; class Actinopteri; order Albuliformes; family Albulidae; genus Albula; species Albula goreensis. The sequence continues at coordinate 7,101,491 of CM040751.1, forward strand.
GGGGCAGAGTCTAAAGCAGGCTTGGTTGAGTGTCTCATGTTTCTTTACAAATGTTTTCCTTGTCCACATCAAGCCTCCGGAGTTCTCTGTGTTGGGATTTGATATTTGATTACGTGAGGGGAGCACCGTATGGCAAATGAAATCATTAAGGAAATGAAGGAAGCGAGAGCAATTGTCTCATTCTCCATTTTGTAGTTTTCTGGGCAGGACGCACAGTTGAACAGTTGATGTATGTGCTGGCTTTTGCAGTTCTTTTTTTGTCTTTTCCCTCCCTTTTCTTTGACAGGATAACAGAGGGAAATCAAAGCCGGGGAGAGACGGGCTACCCGGCTGGGGTCTGCTCTGAGCAGGTGTCTGGTTACAGGCGTGGCCCACCTGTTACCTGTGTGAGCGCGTGTCATTCGCCTGCACAGCAGGTGGGGGGCGGGACCAGACTGCAATGGGGTTGGGGAGGGGATGGGAGGTGGGTGGGGACAGGTGGCTGGGCTGCCAGGGTTCTGTCCAGATGGCTGCTTGCTCTGAGGGGTAAGGTGGTGGTGTGTGTGTGTGTGTGTGTGTGTATGTATGGTGGGGAGGGGTTACTGTTGGAGCTGCCTTTGTCAAACTCTGAATACAACCCCATTCAAAATATAAAAAAAAAAACTTTGATGTTACCTGTATTGTGAGCTGGCTTGTCCACCTGTCATCTATAATGACCATCCACTTGGCTTCTGTTTCAGGTCAGTCTATCATTGTACCCCTTTTTGTACAGGCTATTCATATGAAAGGTCTGCATTCATGGGAGAACATTTTAAGTGGTTACAGCCTTATTACAAAGAAGGAAAAAAAACCTCCAACATAATAATATTTAGAAAATAAAAAAAAAGTGTGGACTTGGAATGTCAGTGGAGGCTTAGATTTGTGGGCGCAACCTTTAGCGAAATGTGACGCATGTGCAAAACAGAAATGACAGCCATTGACAGTGACCTGCTGCTAAATTAATGGCTGGTTAATTCACAGCTGTCGCTGCTGCAGAAAGGGGCGTGTGCTTGTTTCATTCACGCCGGCTCCCCTGGATTTCAGCGGCATGGAGCAGCTGGGCCGCTTGCCAATGCCCAGGGGAAGCAGCCAATCTCTGCTGAGCAACAAACACCTCTCACACACCGCTACAGCACGCTTCACACCCACATGCGCATCAGAAATTATGCACTACACAAGTTTTAAAAAAAGAACAACTCATAAAAAATACATAATACAATCTACTTTTACATGTCTAAGTAGGCCTAAGTAGGACACATATCTGGTATGCTTTGTATGACTTATTGACATGAATGAAATTATTTATTTAAAAATTATGCCTACTGGTCGGCACAGTGGTTCAGTCTTTCCTCCCACAGTCTGAAGACATGCAGGTTCGGTGGAATTTAACTTGCCAAATTGCCCATAGGTGTGAGCTTGCATGTGAGTAAACAAGCGTCTGTCTGGCCCTGTGATGGACTGGCATTCTGTCTAGGGTGTGCTGGGGTAGGCTTCAACCCACCTTTGACCCTAGACTGTATGAAGCAGGTACAGATAATGGATGCATGGATTGAAGTACGCTTAGTTAGGATTCCTTTTCTGTTTGTAATAATCAGATAGGCTTTGTATGTTTCACTGATAGTGACAATTTCAAAACAGCACAATATTAACATTGATGGATTTAAAGAGGTGACAATATTTAACTGAACAGAAGACATGGTGCTGTTTTTAGGCTCAGCAGCAACAGTAGTTGGGAATCTGATCTAAATCCTGATAAGACACATTGCCACACATTGAGGTGAAATATACACTATGGGGAAGTCAAAACATACAGACTCTGATTTATTATGTAACAAAGAGCCATGGAGTCATAGTACTACCAATATAACTCAAAGAAAAGACAGGTACGTTTGTTCTTTTACATTATTGTTCTTAGCATATCCTTCTTTCACCCAGCTGTTAGAGGTCTTTAGTACTTAAAGATAACTTTTATTGCCCACCACTGTGGAAATTACTTTGTACAGGTCACCAACATACACATTTGACTAACATACCCACAGATCAACAGAATTAATGAAAAGCAGAGTTGCTAGTCATTATCAGGAGCAGAAAGCCATGTGGTAGCCACGTTAGGAATCATATGATCTAGTTATAATCTGAATAATGCTTAGGAATGCATATACACATTTACACCCCTGTATACTGCAGGTGGTTCACTAAATGCGTGATGATGTTGTGTTACTTTATACCCTTCCTTTTTATCAGGACCCATCTGGAAGAAGTTTGGCTTCAACAAACACCGGTGTGTTTATGGGTATGTGTCTGTATCTGAGCCAATGCATTGCACCATGTCTAGAGAGGCCCTCTGTCTTGCTTGTGTGTCTGTTTGTGCCTCAGGCAGATAATAATATAAAGTTTTTCCTACAGGGGTTAAAAAGGTCTTTTTTATTCAGATTGTTGTACTCTATTCTATTCTGATCACTTTGATTTGATAGAACCAGCCACTTGGAGGTCTGGATTTGGGCTTCTCCTGGTACACTGGTGGTTGGCTATAGGAGAAGGCGCAATGATACGTACCGACCACTCTGGATGTAGCAGGACGTCTGTGAGCTCCAGTACCAGGGTGTAGGGGGGCTGGTAGTAGGGTTCCTTCAGGGGGTCTGGAAGAAGTTTGGGGCTTGTTGGCTCTATGATCATCTGAAAAATAAACAGAAAGTACAATGTACGTCCAAAGTTAAGATGGAAGCAGATGATCTCAGTAGGTAACCCTCGTCAACTGTAGGGCAAAGTCTTAACGACAAAAGGTTATCTGGGGTTACTGTGCTCGGAAAGAACTGGCAGACAGTACAGGTGTTATGAAAAGGGCTGCGGGCACAGGGTGAGTGACCTTACATGAGGTGAGTACGGAGAGAGGAATGAGTTACAGGGAGGTGACAGCGGTGCACGGACGGGCCGGCCTTGAGCGAAGTGCACATGTCGGAATGCAGCGCGGCGCAGATGGACAACCTTCGGGTTTGTTTGCTGCGCTTATCCTCCGAAACCCCATAAACCCATAATCCCATAAACTACATCTGCAGGGGAGAGGCCGGGCATGTGGCAGGGGGCTGGGGCCGGGCCCGCGGTGAGCGGGCTTGTTTGTGGAGATCAGAGAGCACGGCGTGGCAGAGGGGAGGGGAGGGCCCTGATGGCGAATCACAAAAGGGTGGGTGGGGGGTGAGAGGGAAGGACAGGGAGAGGTAGGAGGGGGCTCTGGCTCCTCACTGCACAGCAGCTGGTGGAATCTGCCTGGGCCGTCCCATTAAACAGCCCCCTGCACCTGCCCCTCGTCTGGCCAACAAACAAGTGGAAGTCCGAAGAGATTTATTAGTTGGATCATACTGATAACGGCTACTGCTATTATAAAGATAGAAAGGGGATTCACATGAACGAATTTCCAAAAACACAGAAACACAAATATACACGCAAATGGACCCAAATATGTAAACATACACACACACACACCAAATAAATAACAAGCATATCACTTTCAGGTATCACTTTATAGCGGAAAACAAAATTGGCATTGTCCCAGTTAGGCTTCGCAGCAGCCTTTGGTCTTGAAGAAACCCACCTGTCTGTAGTCTTGGAAATATTTAAAGGTCCTCTTCAGTTGCTGGATAACTGGAACTTCTACAGATAAGACATATGGAGAGAGGAAACAGAACTTTTACTACAGTACAGAGACCAAATGTTTAGCCGGTCTGTGATCCCAACAAGAGCAGCTCCTAACAGTGCAGACCCAACCTGTTACCCACATACATTTTATCTGTGGACTAAATAGAAGATTGGCAGCTTCCTCCAGAACAACTGGCAGAAACTAATCTTGCACGTTAAATAAACCTTTACATTATCCTCTCGAGGACCCCCGTCATGTTCAAAATCCCATGTTTAGAGAATTTGTCCACAGAATGATCTACTATGCACTAAAACATTTTATAGATGAGTAAAATCAAACAGATTTGCATTAGAGCACCAACACCTGGTACCTTGGTTCAGGTGTAATGGTACTTGAAGTGGGACAGGTAAAAAGTAAAAGATATCCCCCCATAGCGCTTAGGCTGTGGAGTCCGATGGCCTGTGAGCAACGGCAGGGAATGATGGCCGACGCCTCACCTCGCCCCGTGCCTATGCGGCCATGTGTCCGCCATAAGCGTCCCACCGGGACCCTGCGGCAGCAGGGCCTGTAGAACAATGTGCTGCTGGAATAAAGCCCCAAGGGGACTCCCCTCCCCTCTCCCCCGTTTGATTAGTTTTAATCTATTTCATTCAGGGAGGGTGGGAGGCAGGGGTTTTCGCAGGGAGCGTGCGACTGTGACCGGACTGGTAAACACTGCTCCCCCGAGATTAGGGGAAGAAGCGTCCCGGGCCGGCTGCGGCTATTGATGCCCCTGCTGGATGCTGAAGGACCAGTGGGGAGGTGGGGGGTTTGGGAGGAGGGGGGTCAGGTTGGGACAGTCTGTGGCAGGCTTTGCGGGCATTTGTTATGGTAATAGTGGGAAGAGTTGGGGGGGTGGGTGGAGGGGGAGGAGGCGAGAGGGCAGTCGTGGGTCGCATCTACAAGTGACCCTTGCACGTGTGGATCTTCCCAGTCAGGAAAAAGAGGGCTGAAGGCATCAAGGTGGTGCACCACAATGCCCGAATGGCAATGCATGGAAATGGAACAGCTCGAACATGGGAGGCCTTTTCTAATGCAGAGATATTGCCTATTGTGTCCTACAAAATATTCAGTTTCCTTGTCACACTATTAGAGGAAGATTTCACAATGGTCCTTTACATCAAGCCCTTTTCAAACGACTTTACATTGCAACAGGGTTGTTGCAGCAGCCATTCCCCCTGAATTCTGAAATATAACTTCCACAATTCTACAGCAGCAATGTGAGGCTAATAAGTGCATATCTATCCTGTATGAGGCTGTGATAATGGAGCACCACAGGAACATGCACTGAGACAGTGCTGCCATTTAAACTGGGTGAAATAAAATTCCATCTTAGAAAAGGTTAGAGTTAATGAATTAGACCAAAAGGTGAGACACGGGCTGCTAAAGGCTGAGAGAAACTGAATTAAGCCTGAGCTTTAGGGACAGCTGCTGTAACTAAGCATCCTTTACCAAAAAATCCTGATACTAAACTCCCCCGCAAAACAGCAGAGACTATAAGAAAGTGATTAGAACAGACTAAAGCAGTGGGTTAAAGCATTTGTACTTTGTTCTCCAGTAAAGGCCCAGATTGTTTCTTAAATAGGACTATTACAGCAATGGGTCCTGTTCTCATCTTTTGTGTCTATGTGGACTCAGCGAGGGACACCAACAAAACAAGAAAAAAAAAGTGACAAAAGTGAAGGGGGGAAACGATCCACTCTCCTCTCGACAGGCCTCTCATCCTAACATTGTTTGCGGTTGTAATGGAGAGCTGTTCCATTGTTGCTCTGCACAAGGGCTGTCGGGGATCCAGAGGGATGTACATTTAAACAGGGTGTGTGTGTGTATGTGTGTATGTGTGTGTGTGTGTGTGGGGGGGGGTTCTGCACAGCAGATCGATGGCCGGGCCTCCGGACACAACAAAGGACCCCTTTCACCCTCCACTGGGGTGGCATATGCTCACTGTGTTTGCCAAAGGCCATTATTACTCAATTGCCTTTCTTCTACTCCATTCTTCAGGGTTCTTCCTTTTTTCAGGTTGTCAATCCCCCTTTCTTCTGGGCGTGATGAACAGTCGCCCGGCGAGGCCCTCTTGGAGCAGCCCCCCGTAGAAAAGTCAGCTCGACCCCCTGTCCTTATGTTCTTAGAGCACCAGGCTGCATCGGCCACACGGCTGTTTGTTTGTTTTGAGCTTTGTCCGGTTCTGCCGCGCTCTTTGTCCTTGTGGAGGCATAAGTCTCTATCTGTGACACTGAGGTATCATTTAACACCCTTCTCAGAAAGGGGAAAAACAAACGCACTCTGAAGAGTTTGACCGAGTCCCCCTTTGTAATGGAGTCTCTCCACTGAAGTGAAAGTCTAAGTCTACACTCTAAAAACAGACAAGGGGAGAAAGCAATTTGCTCCAACATGTGGGAGGAAAACTGCTTTCATATTGCCTGAGCAATTTGTGCTCTCTCTAATGCTTTGATATCCACACTGCACTGCAAACTTAGATGGCAGGAGCATTGAACCGACGTTTATACACAGTGATTTAACAGCAAATACAAAAGTCATGTTGAGAGGTTAATGGGACGAATGATTTTATTGGGGCTTCAACTCTAGTCGCTAATATCTCCCAACTACCCAAAGCACTACCACCCAAATTCATAATACAGAGATGTGTTAGTCTGTGCTGTTTCCAGGGGATGCATTCCAAGACGCGAGTTTGTATTAGATCTGCCACTTGCGCGAGATGCAGTGCGGCAGAATGTGAGTGTAGCAGCACAGAAAGAGGGACCATTGCACCGCGGAGAGTGTGCACTTCACCACCCGCACTGGCATCTGCCACTGCTGCATCTGTCAGCCCCCATGCCACGGCCAACGCTGCCCTCCTCAATCATCCCAAATGCCGGCACTTGGCGTGGGAACGAGATAGGGTGGGGGGTGGGGGGAGGGTTTGGGTCTCTCCTGTTTGCATGCTGGACCCTTGTTCTGGTTCCCTGAGGACCGATCTGCAAAATGAGTCCCGCTTGGGTCCCCCACTCACCGTCTGCCAGTCACGGCAGCGTAAGTGCAGAGGGGCAGCTTGGCAGCCTGGAAGAAGCCTGCCTGCACACTCCCGTGGGGACAGAGGCGTTTTACCCCGGCCCCTAAGGTCATCATTATGCTTCATTATGGTGCGAAATGGTGTTAGTGCATTAGCGCTGGGCAGCGGCTCTCTGGGCCCTGGGGTAATGAAACTACTGGGAGAGATGGGCAGAAGAGGGGATACCGCGGGGGAAAGGGTGGAATTAATTACGTGATTATTATATCAGTGCCCAAATGTCCCTGCGTTCAGAAAGGACACTCCTCCGGCTCGTTTTAAATCAGCGCTAATAAAATGGTACAGCTGTCTCTCCCTCTTACCCGGGGAAGAAAAAAAGAAAAGATTAACATAGCTTTGTAGTGACACCCCAGCCTTCCGCTCTGTTCGGCCGCGATTTCACAATCAGTCTTTCGCCGGTGAATTTTCATGCAAGCTGCCGGTCTGAATGCAGCCCACGGTGCAAGTTGTGGGAAAATATTGTTTTTCGAAAATAAAAAAAGCAAAGCAATTTACAGTAGTTCCCACACACTACCAGTCTTGTTACAGTTGACTACACACAAAGGAAAAGGTCTGAATTGTGAATTTAAACTTTGTTGACATTATAAACACAATGCCCCAAGTATTACGTAGCCTAAACAGTCCCATAAAATGAAGTAAATGGAGCTCAACTCCAGAATTGTAACTCATTCCACATGTACACACAGTAACATTGATCTACTGCAAAATATTATGTTTCCTCTGTTGTTGTAAAACTGAAAACTAAGAAGAATTCAACTGTGTTTTATACACAAATTACTGCAGTATGTCCACACCGAGTGCACTGTTCTGTCTTGAGCTACTGACTGCAAATGTGCAAATCTCAGTCACCAAAATCTGTAGAAACCAGTGACACTTCCACAGTACCTCCAACAGACAGCTTAAGATAAAAGACTAGGCTGAATATTCTCTTAAAAAAAGCACAATCTGTGAGGGTGAAACCTCAAATTCTATCTCTCCTCACCACATGATTGCTTCAAGCAGATGCCACAGCAAGTAGCTACACATCAAATTAAAAGCGAAAAACACATACCAATACCGCCAAGTGCTCAGATATGGAACGTGCACTACGGAATTTCCATATTTAACCCCCCACACACACACACACACACACACACACACACACACACACACACTATTTAATTATCATTCCTGTACCACAAGAGTCACATATTGTGGGTCTGCCCACACCCTCAGCCTATACCCAGTGGAAATCAGTGAGCAGGGCTGTAGCACTTGACATGGGGGGTCAGGGCAGGCAGGGGTGGAATGGGTAATGTTCTGCAGGGATGACTGACATGATGATACAGCGAGCAGCTCCGTCAGACTGCAGCGACCAGCGAACGGACAGCAGGGCTGACGAAGCACATCTGTGGTGGATTCCCCTGTCTAACTCAGCTCATGCCTGTAGCTGGAGCGTTTGAGCGGCAAGCCGTACCAAAAGAATCCAAGAGTTTAATGTTGTGTTTGCTCATACGTTAAGAGTATGAATGAACCTGTAAACCTCTTTTACAGTTTGGAAATCTGGGTCCTGATATAGGAACATTTCATCTGGAGGCACATGGGGTTAAATGGGTGGGGGGGGGGGTATCTATAACAGAGGATGATAACCTATGGAAGGTTTCCTCTTATGCCAGCGATGACTACAAACTAAAATTTGTTAGCATCTTTCAGGAATCAGTTATGTTCTTGCCCCAGCTCTGACATTTCCACCCTTGCACACACACAAAACATTCAGAAAGAATAGCTGCAGTCACATAACTTCAGATAATTGGACAAAAAAGCTTTCAAATGAAGGGACAATTGGGTATGATGCGGACAAACTTTGGGCAAAAGAATGGAGCTTAGGAGCACCCATAAAAACTAAAGTATTCTCTGTGGATTTATGAAAATTGCCCAAATTAAATCAACATTTGTCCTTTACATTGACTTAGACATTGCCAGTGCGTCTTTGCTTACACCAACACAAACAGAAAGGATTGCAGGTTTACATTTTGTTATCAGAACACTGAACTTGCCAAACTGGTTTTACACTGGAAAGCACAAACATGTGAATTCAATCATGAATCTAAGCCAAACATCCATATTCTCTGGAAAGCAGTAAACATTCCATTAGCAATAAATGCAGCGGTTCTGGACACTCGCGGGCAGTAGTTCATCTGTGAATAATAACTCCCATCCCAACACACTGCCGGCCTCGGGCGCCCATCAGAGGGGGTACCTGGGCATAGAGAGCACCATCGGCACCAGCTCTGGGGCAGTTTGGGAGGTGACAGATGATGGAGAGGTTTCTGGGTAGGGGGAAAAGGGTGGCATTTGGTTGAGGGGCGGGGCCTGTTGGCACCCACTTGGCACTGGTTTTGGAAGTTTGGGGTTTTACGGGGATGGGGGGCCGGGTGGTAGATCTGCATGGGTCGATCCATCATACTACACCCTGACAGGGCCACAATCACACAGGCAGGCCAGAAGGTGCCTCATCTGGGATGGCCGGGTGGCGTGGTGTGTGTGCGTGTTTGTGGGGGGAGGGGGGGTGTGAGTGCAGCGGCGCTATAGAAATGGAAATGGGTGCAGGACTGGTCGAACACTGCCAGAGGGGCTTTAGGGGCTCAGGAAGCAGAAGGGCCTGGGCCAGAAGTCTTTTTTTGGGGGGTGCTGCTGGTGGGGGGCGGTGCAGGAGGAGGGGATTTTGGGGTTGGTGGGGGGCTCAGTCATTCCAAATGTGTGCAGATGCACACCAAGCACACGCATAAAGATGCGCACTCACACTTCCCATCTAGGTACACACACGTTCTGCATGACCGCAGCGGAGAGGGAGCCAAACCCGGGCCGCCCACCCCATCCAACCTCACACACGTGACAAAACCACATTACACTCACATAAAATATGAATCTGAGCAGTTCACACACAGCAGTGGTAATAATGAATGAAAGTGTATTACTCACCATTGTCAAACTCATCTGGAATCTGCAATGAGATGGAAAAAAAAGTGTTAGGGTAGGACTCATGCTTTTGGTCCATACAACCTACAAATCAAAATGCCCTTTTAAAGGGCTATGCTGCAGAGCTGGATGGAGTGATAGCTACAGACAATATCACTTCAGCCCGTTCTGAAGCACAGCCCTTTAAAGGGCATTTTGAGGCGATTCAGGGTTGATTCAGGGAGACTGATTCAGAGTTTATGTGTAGACTGGTGATCTGGGCACACCTGTCATCATCTGGACTGTGTATTTCAGGCACTGGAGTGCAGAGGTGGGTTTAGATAATGTGCTCTGGAAGGTGCCGATCCTGGATTAATTTAAACTTTAATTCAACACAGTACCTTGTTGGCTAGTTACGCTTACAGCTGAGTAAGCTGAGACAGAATCAAAACTTAAAGGTAGACAGTAGAATGGAAAGAAGTGCGCATAAGTGTGTGTGTGTATAAATGTGTGTGTAAGTGTGCCTTTGTGTTCCTGTGTGTGTCTCTGTGTGTGTCTGTGTCTGTACATGAGGGCACGTGTGTTAGCGTGTGTATGTGTTTAAACTTCCATTTGTGGGTGACAATACATGATTGTATAAGTGAGTGTCTGTGTGTAAGCATGTGTTTGTGCTGAGTGTGCGTGTGAGTGAGTGAGTGTGTGTAAGTGCACACTTATGCACGTGTGCATCTGTGTGTAAACGTGTTTCCGCTGGAGCGTACGTGCGAGTGGACGCGCTTTAAGCGTGCGTCTTTGCGTGAGCGTACGTGTGCGTGTGTCCCCCACATGCTCGCCCCTCCCCATGTTTGCGCAGCTAGCCACACGTCTGCACTGTGTGGCGCTCCGTCCCACCAATTACCAGCCAAATTAATCTCCCTGCTGATGAATATTCAGCTGCGTCTGCCAGCAGGTCCGGGCCCACCTGGGGGTCTGCCTGCTGGGGCTGGGGAGGTCAGGGGGGAGGGGACTCAGGACAGCGTCCCACTGAATGCCACATGCTGCAGGGAAGGGGGGGGGGGGGGGGGGGTTCTCTGTGAGAATGGGGAATGGGGGAGGGAGAGGGGTGTGCCAGGAGTGCTGATGTGTTATTATCAGCCTTCACCATCAGGTGCCTCTTTGTGTTAGTGTGTGTGCGTTTATGGGAGACTGATTCTTAAAGATCAGGTATATGCATGTCTATGATCCTTCAAAAATCAATGCTTGTGTGTTCCTTCAAGTATGTATGATTCTCCCTGTGCATGTGTTTGTATCAATATTCACCTCAATGATAAGGAATGAGTCCCAGTGTTTTTAAATGAGTATACTTTCTGCATATCATCAAGTTATCTTCAGGTGGTGAGAAACAATCTATTTCCGAACATGAAATCTGACATTTATCTGTGTAGCCAGCCACTGCTCCCCCTACTTCTGTTTTCAAAATTCTGAAGACCACACTGAAATTCAAGTATTCCTCAATTATAAAGGCATGGCACACTCCAAAGGCAATGCGATTTCATTGTTAGTTGTAAATGAAAAGCACCAGAAGTGCTTTTGCTGTGTGCCTCAATGGATTGTGCTGCGCTGCCCCTTGTGGTCGATCAAGGACAATGCTAAAGCTGAATGACCTCTTGGCAGATCACACCGAACATTATCACCTACATTAAATTTAGTCACTCAAAATCAACAGCATCCTCTACAAGGAAATTAAATTGTCTAATGTACAACCACATAATTTAACACTTTCTATAAATAAACAAGATGAAAATGTAATTTAAATTAAAAATAAGAATAAAAAGATTACTACATAATTTATTCTTCTATCTACAATATTACCAAAAACACAAAATTAGAAACAAGAAACGGTCAAAAATGTCTCAAAGCAGCTACAGCAAGTACAGAAATACAGTACACAAACAGTACACAAATAGAGTTCAGTATGTCACAGCAACTTGAGTTCAGTCTGGGGTCAGTGCAAAATGAGGCAACTGCGCCCTCTGGTGGTACACTAAAGGAGGAACATGGAACACATAAACAGAGTTCACTTGGCAGCTGTCTGTGTCCTTTGTTACTCACACCAACAGCACTTGGACTAGACTGTAAACAAAGTTAAAAACCGATTTACACAGTCAATTTCTTGCATACCTCACCCAGATATGCCTTTCTTTGCATTCTATAGCTACAACTAAGAAAACATATAAACTTCTGGGGTTCCTAGCATTAAAATGAAAATACTGCTGAAGGCTTTGTTAAAATGATTGACCTGAGCAAAAATGTGCATGATTTACTCATTGTGAGCCATGACAAAAAAATTTGGATCACAAAAAAACAAAACAAAAAAAAAAAACTCAGGTTTTGAACTTTCCTTCAACCTGGTTGCTTCCTTAAAAGTAAAGTCCTTAAGGTCTTGACCTAGTTTGGCTGAGATGTCATTACCATGTCCCGGGTCACTCCAGATAAACAAAACACACCCACATACTGTAAACATGTCCGTGGATGAAAATAGCATTGTTTGTTTGTGCCAGTCTGAGTCCTATCAGCTCTCCCCGCCCAGAACCAGGTCTGTGTACTTAGCAGGAGTCATAATATTTAAAACTCAAGATAGGAGGCATTTCCATCAGTGAGAGTAATCCAAAATGCGTCACAGGTGCAGGAGGGATTCCATTCAACAAAGGGCGCTTTCAAATAATCCATCGGTATTCCAACTGACAGTCTGACTCCAAAGAAACAATAATGGGTCCAATGCAAAAGCAGAGGGAAACAGAGATAATCCAGTTCTATGCCTGATCCAAAGAGGTGGACTCGAAACGGAACTTTGTGGCAAAATGCATTCTGGGTAGTAAGCACTGTATTCCATATTTCCTCAGAGCAGGGAAGAAGTTTGCTTCTCAGTGTCCTCTGTGCGCCTGGTTTGTATGTCCATCTCAAGCTTTAGTCCTTTGTGTGAGTGTAGTCCTTTGTTGTGGTGATGTGTCCCACAGTCCAGAATCGAATCCCCCGCCTCGAAGCAAACAATCTGAAAAGTAATCCTGTGGGGCGACATGCACCCGGCCATTTCAGTCAGGAAGGTTTGCTTTTGAGGGAGTGTAAAAATGCCTCCTCTGGTTGATCGGGTGCCCATAGTCCGTAAGCCATGTACAAAATAGACTCCTCCGACAGGCCCACTGCGCAGCTCAGCTGGTGAACTGCAGAGGTCTCGGCTGGTGGCGCTTGGCAGGAAACGTGCGCTGCTACACTGCCCTACAATGCTGCATGACCCCGCAGTGATAAGCCCAGCCTGTAATTATGACCAGCTGTTCCACATATACAGAAAAAGTACAGGATAAAATGTGTTTGGAAAAAAATAACAAACATTTACAGTGAGATATGCAATATGTGCATAGGGACATCTGTGATTTACTGCAGTCAGTATGCTAAGCTCTTACACAAGTTCCTCATTGGCTGAAATCAAATCGAGGTTCAAGTGGAAGTTGGACAACATGAGCGGGGTCTGATTAAAAACACTTTTATAAGTGGTTTAGCCCATCTAAGCAGCCAAATTTCAGAAATTAATAGCATATTTACAGAAACAGTCACCGTTTCAACATCATCTACTACAAAACAAGTTCCAAAATACTTGAGAGCTGATGAGCGTGAGGAGAGATTGTTTCTGTCCATCTAAGCATAAATATCTGGGTTGGCTTGGGCCATCTGAACTGAGACAACACAACTACTTTGTCCAGTTCAATGAGCCTTGGAGAGTCACATATCTCCTGGATCGAGAGTTGTGACCACCCGGGACTGGAGACTGTGGTTTAATGTTCAAGGCCTAGAAGCTGCTCCACAGTTTAGGATCATTTATATACCAACTATGTCCATCACTGAGCTAGCCAGGGCCCGGGAAAGTAGGCTAATTTGAATGGCACAGCTAAAATCTGTGATAATACACTGGTGTAGGACAGGGCTTTGATTGGGCTATAAGAAGGCTATGTGAACGCTCATTTATGGCCAGTCCCACGCAATTCACACTGGGATGCTGGTGAGGGCGAGTCCCTGGGAACCTTGCAGGGGTACTGCAGGTTTCCCGGGCCCTGGTTTATAACCTCACACCAGGCTGAGAGCTCCATAGCCTGGGTCCTTCCAGCCCTCCAACACCCCTATCGGTCTTCCTGGAGATGAAGGGACCGTTCCCGTGACAGTTCCCACCTTCTGAGAGGTGCTGGGGCTGTACAATCAGACAGGAAGGTCTGGTCAGGTGCTGGCTTCCTACCAGAACGAGGTCGTTTAGCTAAGCCTTCCAATTTCTGACACAGTCAAATATTTCAGATCAAAACACCTCTGCGCACTTATGATCAGGTGACATTGTTCTACAGATTGTATTCTCAAACTCACTCAATCAAAATAAATGCTCATTTTTAAAAAAAAAAATTATACAAATGGTAAATGATTCAGGCTTCACATTAATCAACAGCTTGCAAAACTCTGACTGATCCACCCTCTAGTCACTCAAAACTGAACATTTCAATACCAGTGTAAAGATCTCATTTTCAGCACAATGCAATACAACCAACTTATTCAGATATTTTTGTCTTATCCAACATTATCAACATTTTTGTCTTTTTATCAGTATTTCATCATTTTCCTTTATCAAGCTGGTATCAATCCAGAACAACATCATCATCTTCACAAAACTGTGAGCTTCAAAGTAACCCTGGCCAATCTGAAAAACAAACACCGGGGAAGACATACACAAACCTGAATGACAACACATAGGCCTATAATCTTCATTCTGCTGTTTTGTGACTATCAGCAGTTCCCAAAATATGAAAGATCAACAACAGGAAATGAACATTTTTCCTTAAAGTCATGAGGCTTGAGAATAAGCAAATAAAACTACCAGTGAAATCTTTTAAGAGTTGCTGATTTTATTCCATGTAATTACACTTAGACATCGAACTGCACATTTTAATCTTGTGCTTTTAATCTGCTGACATTTATACAGTTTTAGTCCACTTTAACCATGCCAAAAACATTTGTATATCACACTTATTTAAACTTCTACTGTGTGGTGTACCTGTTGACTTAATATTGAATTGTGCTGTGAATTTGGCTTACTAGGTTCTTCATAACATATGGACCAGCACACAATTTTATATGACAACTGTGTTATTGTATTCTCTCTACAACAACCATGTTTTTTCACCCAAACTTAAATAACCCTGGCGGGAAAATAAAATCCTAATAACTGACCAAACATTTAATATAAATTCAAGGAACAACTCCTTCTAATCATTCCTCTAAATAGTGCAACTAAACGCTGACAGCAGGGTATTCCATGCCTTAGCCAGTTCAAAAATGTGTGGATGAATATGTAGACTGGGTGTGGGCTCGTTTAGCCTTTGAAGCGGACAGACAGGAACGAGAGATAAAGGGAGGCAGACGCTGGAGCCTGAGAGGAAGCTATAAAAACGTGAATGAGGCCTTTACCCTCTCTCAGGGCAACACCTGACTGCTTCTAACGAGCCAGCATCCTCTCATCCCACAGCAGTCTGGCCTGGCACACTCCAACAACGCCCCTGTGCAGCAGTGAGAAGTGTGCCCTTTGATTTTCATGCGTCCCGTTCCACACTCACAATGCAGACTAGTAGTCATCCTGCATGCACCCTTTGTGCTGGGCTGAGAAGTGTGCCCTGCCCTTTGAAGTCTGTGTGTCCCATTCCACACTCTGAACATAGGTCCCAGTTATACTGCTTGGGCTCTATTGCTGGGCTGAGAAGTGTGCCCTTTGAAGTTTAAGTGTCCGCTTCCACACTCAGGATACAGGCTGCAGTTGTACTGGATGTGTCGTGCAGGCAGGCTGAGAAGTGTGCCCTTTGATGTTTGCGTGTCTCCCTCCACACTCCAAAATCCAGATCACAGCTACTCTGCCTGCGCCCTTCGCATTAAGGTGGGAAGTGTGCCCTTTGATGTTTAAATGTCTTCCTCCACACGCCAAAGTCCAGATCACAGCTACTCTGCCTGCGCCCTTCGCATTAAGGTGGGAAGTGTGCCCTTTGATGTTAATGTGTCCCCTTCCACACCCCAGAATCCAGGCTGCATCCTTGGCACACATGCGCTTTACGGTCAGCTGCGAAGTGTGCCCTTTGATGTGAGGTGGGTGATAAGGCACACGCCGTGGCACAGACCTGCGAAGTGTGCCCTTTGACATGCGTTCCTCTCCACACTCCTGTACAAAGGCTACAAAGGGAGCGAAGACGTGCATGCCCCAGCGGCAACAAAGGAAGTGCACACTTTGATGTGTGCTCCATTCTCCAAGCCACGAGAGCAGAGGCCGCTAAGGAGGTGACGCCTACGTGCGAAGTGTGCTGGGACAGAAGACGGCACGGGAACGAGTTAAACGGAGTGTGCCACACATGTGCTAAAGAGCTACTAAAAAAATCTTTCAAACCTCCTCATCCTGTCTCAGCAAGGCACCAAGGGGCTGACAAATGACACCCAGAGTTAAATATCTGAAGACTTGAAATTAATTTAGCAATGAATATACAGCAATATTACATTTCTTTAGGTATTCAATTGGTTGGGGCTAAAGCTGTATATTAGTTAGCGAAAACAATGGCTGCCAAAAAAAGAATGAGGCGAGCCTGAATGTGGCAAAGTCCACATGCACCCATTCATTCATGACAGCCTTGGTTTTCACCTTGCCTTTCGACCCCTGGGTTCTAGATCTTATTCAAAATATAAGAGCGTTTGTGCAGCATTCTACCAGGGAAAACAGTTAATCACCAACCGACAAAACAGAAATTACTGAAAAGCGAGTGATGTAGCCGAAAAGGAAACACGGTAACCGACATACAAATTTTAGGTAACATGAAAATAGCAACATGTTGGTAAGATCTTAAGCTGTAAAATATCCCTACCTATCGTGTGTCATCATTAACAAGACAGAGTCACTTTCTGTTTGCCCTGTGCGCAGAGCAAACCAATTTAGGCCACATCCTAACTTTCAGTTAGCTTCATGAAACAACCTGGCGGAAATAAACCTCTCTAGCCCATATACAGAATTATGAAATGTCACATTGATGACACAAGTCATTTGCATGCTCCACTGGCAGAGTGCCACTGAACCTGTCACGAGCCGGACTGACCAGAGATAGGGCCCAGAGTTTGTCAAACACGCTTCAAACATACAGCTCTGGACTGAACGTCCCATCATGCACCCTGAAATGTTTCAATGCCCTGCCTTTCGTAAACGATAGTAATGGCATTCAGGGTGCTGTTTACAGAACAATTGATGGCAATTGTGTTTTTGCTGTGTAAGGCACGTTAGACCCTATTCAGGTGATGACCTGTGGATAAACATAGGGCTTTGCCTATTCATACACCTTTAGAGACAGAATCTAACCAAACTTACTTCCTGATTATATTCAAATGAATACTACTAAAATGTAAGACAGCGGCGATACAGAAGTTCACAGAACCACTTGACATTCTCCCCTTCTTTGTCCAGTGTCTTTACCAACAGGATAGCCATATCAAATTTATAATATATTTAAAAACGTTTGTGACAACATGTGTGATATCATTTTAAGAGGAACACCAAAAAATAACCGCTGTGTATATGCCAAATCTTTATTAATCCAATATGAACTCCTCCAAGCATGCTGACTAATACTTTCAAGCAGAATATTTAATAATTTCTCTCAGTTTCTTTCTTCTTAGCTCTGCCCATAAACAAAACACAACCAAATAAACAGCTGATCTAACTGCACGGTAAACCTGGCTCTACCCTCCCGTCACTGCCCACACCAAAGATTGATCCAGCACAATCATTACATAAGATTACCAGTGTTACACCAACTCTATTTACTTGAAACTAATGCCTCTTTAAAATGATGCAATCTTTTCTGGTTAATGCACAACTTTATATCAAAACAGATACAAACCGTGAGAATGACTTTCACTCTGTAGTGATGGGTGCTGTGCTAAAACAGTAAAATTGTTGCTATATTCAGGTACACTGCTGATATTCATGAGAGAAGCAGAAATCCTTTGGGGTATAGCAGAGTAGGAGGCTAAATGAGGCCATGAACAGAATATAACAGTTTGTGCATGTGCAGCCAAGTATCTTTACAATCTGATTACGTTTTTAAAAATACAACGTTCATTTTGAACAGCACCATGACAAAAGTAGCACCTTGAGTAATTACTTCCATGTTGCAGCATATGATGCACTAAAATGTTTTTGAGCTCAATGCTTTGTTACACACAGAAACATGTCATACAAGCACTCCAGTTCCAAAGCCCCATTAACACAATCACAACCACCAGATAAAAGCTGACCATGTTAAAGTATCAGAAGAAATCCAGCTAGGCACCGGTTACACTTCAATGTATCCCTTTC